>VCCN01005113.1:1564075-1592720 GCA_006491835.1 Architeuthis dux | reverse complement strand
TGTATTATATTTTTTTCTCGTTAGGTTTTGAGAAGCTTTATATATATATTTTTTGGTTAAAATATAAACAATTAGCATTCCAAGGGAAATTAATGATCACTGCCACCCATATATGCTGTGTTGGGGGTGATCAATTAAAAAGTTAGAAAAAGGGGTGATCAATGAATAAGTTACTTCTTTTGCCTTTTGTTGGTCTGTGATCACTGCAAAAGGTCTGAATTTTCAAAAAAACAAGCGGGCACAAACTAGTGTTTTTTCTAAACATAAAGGGTACCGTCTATTAAGAGACAACTCCCAATGGAGTATGGAGTCCGGTGATGAAGACACGGTTTCCATTGCATGTGTCAGCTTAGTGATCCTTGCAAGTTTCAAGTCTGGTTGAGACCAGGACTTTATTCCTGCAAGTTTTTATGACCACCCCCTTGGCAGGATGCAAGTCCATCGAAGGGATACCTCCACCCTAATCACACAACTTAGAGTGTACGCAATTAGCGGCTGAAGTGCACAGGGAAATTTGTCCTAATGAAGAGTTTTCCACACTCTTCACTCATTGCGGGAATTGTGTGAGCCCCCATCTAAAAACCTATTATGGGGGGAGGGGGGGGGGGTTTCAAAAAACAGAAGAACCATTTACCCTACTCATTGAGGGGAGAGTGTGCAAAGTTTCAAGTTTCCACTATGAACGGTTAGTGCTAAGTCCGGATACATAGATAGATACAAACACATGTAAGAACACGTGAATAACCTAAACCCAGCAATAAACCAGTGTTGTGGGGAGCAGTGATTGATACTAAAACCAGGTGTACTTAATTACTTGATGGTTATGTGAACTGTGCGCTTTGAGAAAATTGTTATCGTTTGCGAAGCTGATTAGTCGGATGTATTCCCTTTTTTTCACTTGGTCAGCCGTTGCTGGGAAACATGTGGCGTTTTGGTCACGTACCATCTCCCCAAAACGTGCGAACAAATACAACCAGAGTGTATTTCATTACAAAGTCACTTATATTTCTTAGTGGGGTGGGGTGAGAATTGAGTCACCTCTGTCATCAAATAGGCTTATGGTGTATTAAAATAGCACTCAACCCAAAATATCCAGTTTAAGGGTTCAAATGGAAATTCTGTTTTTATTCACAGCTTTTTCTGGACGAGTGGCTGATAATATAGGTGAACATGCTGAGGTTCACCAACCACCCAACTCATATCACGAACCGCGTTATATCGGGGGACGCCTGTATTTGTGCTGCAGTAAAACCACTCAATACAAATTATACAATAAAAAATATTAAACAAAAATAGTTTGGTTTTTATGGGTTGCTTTTTAATTGTATTAAAACACAGACTCACTTAAATAGTGCAATATACAATGCAATAATTTGATGTGAACTATAACTGTCTTTTGAAATTCAAGAATGGGTAAGGAAAAAAGTCATTGTAGTTAAATAGAGACACTCACACACATAAGAACACTTACATTACGTAGAAGACTTATATGGCGATTTCAGATTATAAATATATAATCGGAAAAAAAAATTATTTTAGGATTGTATTGAAAAAAAACAATCATTGCACATGAGTAAATTAATTGGAATGACATTTAAATTCATTTCAGTTTGTGAAAAATGATTATTTTTGGTTTACTTTAAACAAAAAATTATAGCAACTAAACATACATACAGGTTGAAATACAGATGAATAATATGAAATTTTTATCTTAAAATATTTTGACAAAACAATAAAACCATATATGAAACACTAGTTTATGCATAAACAAGAACTATAAGTTCAACGATGCGTCCACCACCCTTAAGTCCATGTGGTTGCCTCAATTACTAATAACCTACAATTAGTGACTAACTTTTTAGAAAGGGATTTCCTAGCAATATCCAATTGACCTGTAGGTCTGACCTAGATTTCAAATCTAACTTAAAACAGTCTAAAAAGTTGCGAATCTTTCCTCACTCTGTGAGAAAGGAAAAAGAGGAGAAGAGGCTGGTTTTCAAAGAGGAGAAGGAGACGTGCGTGATTGAGTTTCCAATAAAGAATTTACGATTTCAAAGGGATTCTAAACAAAGTAATAGTATTATTACTAGTTGTGGTAGTAGTAGGAGGAAGATTAGGATGGTTCACCTGAAGGTCTGGACCAAGTTTCACATCAATCTAGCAGGATACCACCGAGAAAATTGATATTTAACATATTAGGGACCGATAGACAAACCGACCAAAAAGAGTCTTTAAAGAGATGTGTGGACACATATAAAAAGCTGTTCCTATGATTTAGTTTTCTTGTATACAGCCTTACATTTTTGCTACAATGCTCAGTTTCATAATGCAGTGTGGTAAAGTTTCAAAATAAAAAAAACTGTAGCTTTTCTAAAAATAACGAAAATATCAAAAGATTTTAAAATGGTTCGCTGGGCACTTATTATGCACGACCACTCATACATACACACACAAATTTACTTCAGAAATATACCAACCTTCAATGTACTCAAAATAAGTCATTTTAATCCAAAATTAATCTTGCCTATTTATGTATTAATCCTAAAACCCTAATCCTACACTACGAAAATCTGCAACCTCGATAGGCTTACTGCAAATTTAGGCAGAATAGGAGAATCTAGATGTTTTTTGACTCAATTTTAGACGTAAATTTGAAAGCTGGCAACACTGCCCCTGCTAGATCTTCACACAAGAACAGAACTAGCGCATCTATGGTCTGACTCTCAGGCTCGTTTCTAGCATAACTTGGAAGGATACTCAAGGTTGATTTCTAGGAGGTGCCTTAATTATGCTGAGTAGGAATAATTTGAAGGCTTTTTACCTTCTTGGAAATAATGGGTGTTGTGTAGAAAGAGAGAAGCCTGACTGTTGCAGGGTCAAACACCACTCCTACTTCTATTCAGACTGAAGATGATTACTGCAACTTTTGTATTTGTATATATAATAAATAAAAAATCATATTTTTTTTTTGTATAAATGTATTTATTTATTAGAATGAAATAAGCCCTTGCGTATCTGTAAGATAAATTTTGTAGATATGTAAGATTTGTCAGTTTGACTCAATCAGTAAGAGAGCCGGCTACAAATCACTTGGTCGTGATTTCAAATCATGGTAGGGGAATGTTAATTTTTACTCCCCTAAATTTGGCAAGGATTGTTCTTGTTATGGTAGATAAATAAAGTCAACTCCAGACTTGTACTGGAGTTTGACAAAATTCATTCACCATCTGAATAGAAGAACTGTAACTTATTGTTTTGCAATGAAAGAATATAAACTAAATAAGTTTAGCATTCCAAGGGAAATTATGATTCACCACCACCTATAAAAAGGGGGGGGGGCAAATTGTTTTCCCCTACTCATTGAAGGGAGTGTGTGCGCAGAATTTCAAGTTCCTACTATGAATGGTAAGGGCTGGGCAAAGTTCGGATACATAGATATAAATGTCAGAACACATGAATAACCTAAACCCAGCAACAGTGTTTAAACCGGTCTGTTGTGGGTAGCAGTGTATTGATTTTTGCAAAGATCAACTGGTGACTAGTATTATACATCCATGCATACACGTGTGTGTAATGGACAGAAACCCAACATTTTTAACTAGCTTGCATTCCATATTTATTTTAATCAGCTGCACCTGACAACCTAATATAATTAACTCATTAGTGCACACATTTTTTTTTCAAACTTTTTGGTGCCATAAATATACTTTCATTTTTGGAGTCATTGGTGCATATTTAGCTATATTTTGTACCTACTCTATATAGTAGGTTAGGCAGATACAAAGCACAGTTGAGTAATGATTTAAATTTAACATAACTTTAATTTTTTTTTTAAATCTAAATTTAACATAATTGCATCTTTAAAAACACCTACAAGTAGTTTGGGCATTAATAAATTTTTATGCATTATTTTGAAAAAAAAAAGATTTTTTTGTCCAGGACACCATAAAATTTGTTTTTTTCTTTCTTTCGACTGACATGTATTATTGTTACTTTTCCAGTTTTAAAAGGGCTGCCATAGGGTTAGTGTTTATTGTTTGGGTTTCAAAATTCGTCATCAATGCCTGTTATTCTACAGCTGGAATGGTGGCCATTTTAAAACGGGAAAGGTAACAATTACCTCTTTTTCTTTTTAATGACTAATTTTCACAGTGAATGTGAAAAAAGATAGTCAGTGAATAATGTAGCCAATTCCAGCCATTTTTAAAGTCAATCAGTGAATAATCTTCACAGTGAATGGGACGATACAATATTCTTTTCTGTTTATTCCCAATGATCAGTGCATCATAGTCGATGCTACACCAGTTTACGGAACATTAACAAAATTCACAAGAATTATCACCTATAATAATTTGGTTCAATGTAGCGAAGGTGGTCCCCATGTGATGTAGACATGCGATCTGTTGGAAATTTAGAAAGCGAGGCAAACAATTTAACAGTTCAATTTACTCAAAGCAATAACAATATAATTTATATATTTACTTCATTTTTTCTTTCTTGAATTTTCTTATTTCTTTTATTTTGTGCGCCTTTTTAACATCGAGTGGGCGAGGGTGTGAAACTTTACAATCGGGACCACCTTCTTCCCTACATTTGTGCCCAATTACCACCTTTATAATATAATATTTTTGTAATTCTTTTGTGAATTGGAAAGAGGAAAAGAAAATTTTTAAAACTGCAAATTAAAAGCATGGTTTGTAGAGTGTTTGAAGATCCATTGTTCAGAATATTGTGTAACTGTTACAATACTTCATCCAATAATAAGAATAAATAGTAATCTAGTAATGCCCGTTTTGATGGGTCCAAAATACAGTAGAAGACTGGTTTTATAAATGGTTAAAATTTGCTAAATTTCATTCCCAGGTAACAGTATAGCTAAAATGCTATATATACGCTCCAAATGTATAATTATACAATGTATTGACCAGATATTAACACACACAACATGTTATATATATATATATAACATGTTTAGCTATACAGTTACCTGGAAATAAAATCTAGCCAATTTCACCCATTTTAAAGCCAGTCATTGAAGAATGTAGTCAATTCCAGCCACTTTTTAAAGCCAGTCAGAGAATAATGTGGCCAATTTCTGCCATTTCTTAAAGCCAGTCAGTAAATAATGTAGCCAATTCCAGCCACCTTTAAAGCTAGTCAGTGAATAATGTAGCCAATCCCAGCCATTTTTAAAGCCAGTAGGGGAATAATGTAGCCAATTCCAGCCATTTTTAAAGCCAGTCTTATACTACCGTATTTTGGACCTGTCAGACCGGGGATTAGCGAATAGCAATAATATTGCATAGTGTTTTCTTCGTAACAGGCGAGTAGTATTATATATTCACTGGATTTAATTATGAACAACAACAACTTACCTCATCGATGTCATAAGGGCGTAGATTGATCCTGTTGTTCATGTTGACAGCCTCCATCATCAAATAAAGGGAACAACAAATGACTAAGAAGAATAGCGAGCCCCAGAGGGCCATGTATTTTTTCATCTTGGCACAGGCAAATAGAGAGCGAGGTATACACTCAGCAGATGGCGAGAACCGGGTGAACATGGAGGGTATATATCGAAAGGAGGATGGAAGGAACCAATTGAATAATAATAAACAAAAATACAAGGAACCACTGAACCAAAGATTAAGGTATAGTAACGGTTCACCCTAACAGCCAATGATAAGATCCGATGTTTTAACCCTTTAAAGGCTCAGTTTTTACTTAATCTGTACCCTAGAGAGAGAGATGGCGAGAACCGGGTGGACATGAAATTGAGAAAGGAAGGGACAAATTGAATGATAAACAAAAAAATACAACAACCTCTGGACCAAAGATTAAGGGGTAGTAACAGTTCACCCTAACACCTGATATAAGATCGGATATTTTGACCCTTAAGCAAAGATTAATGTTTTACTTTAGTTAATCCGTACCCTATTATTAGAGAGATTTGTTTTATCCTGAATTAAGGGAAGGAGAATAGCGATTATTCTCTGTTTATATTTATACACTCAACAGATAGAGACGACGAGAACCGGGTGGACATGGAGGGTATTGAGAGGATGGAACCAAATTAAATAGTAAACATTAAACAAAATATAAGAACCACTGAACCAAAGATTAAGGTGTAGTAACAGTTCACCGTAATGCCCGATATTTTGACCCTTTAACAAGGCTCAGTTTTTACTTAATCTTTACCTTATTAGAGGTTTATTTAATTAATTTAATTATTTTTTAAAAAATGTTCATTAAGGGAAATGAAGGAGAAGGGCGATGATCTTGTTATGTTTATATCTGCTGTTTAGTTCCAACTTCAGCCTAAACAGATGAATGACAGAAGACATACCGAACATTTGATGGGTGGGTGACTTGTCGTACATGCCACACCCCTACTTACTCAGCTTTAGGGATTCATTAGCAAAGATAGACATTGTCAATGTCACATTGAAATAGAGAAAATTATAGAAAAACATAGAAATAATAGGTTGTGTGTTTTCATGGGGGTGGTATTATTTAAAAAAGGCCAAGACTTAGAAATGATTGTAATGTAATCAATTGCAACAAGAGTAAATAAATAAATAATGGAAAAAAAAAAGAAAGTGTAATATGTGTGCTATCAACAGATGTAATTAATTTTAAAACGAATTATGATTATTTATTACACCACTGTAATTGTTTAAGGTCCTTGATATTGTATTGTGTAAATATTGTTAGGAGTGCTTGTATATACAAATTGTATACTTTTTTCACACTAAAATAAATGTTTTTGCTGAGCAGAGTGAAAGAAAGCTGTAGTAAGTTTTATTTCCATTCATTAATTTTTCAAAGGGTACAAACAAGGAATTATAATTATATTATTAAATATTACTTATTAAATGAAATAGATAGAATTATATCATTAATTATTATATATCAGATAAATAGAAGGTAATAAAAATGATAGTCTGTATAAAAGTGAATATAAACACAAATGTAAAAACTTTAACAAAAAAAAGCTATCACTAACTTTATAAAAGGTAAATTGATTTTTATCAGGTGCTCTTAACTAATTGATTTTTTGGATTAACTGGAAAGTTAAATAAACTGTTGAATTTTTTAAGCTTTGGAAAAATAAAGATCTCTAAAGTAAGTAGCTCTTGTAGGTAGTATAAGTATACTTTTGTCATTTACATATTGTTGTTTTGTTTTTTTAATAAAATATTAACATTATTTGGAGAAGAGACGGGACTGACTGAATCAATAACTACCGTATTTACTCGAGTACAATGCGACCCCCCCACTTTTTGTAGCTAAAAATTAGTAATACTTTACGTATATTATCACTTTATTTTTTACATTTGAGTATAATATTACCTCCCAACTTTGACCCTGGTTTTTAATATCAAATTCTTCGCATTATACACGAGTAAATACGGTAAAGAATGACAGAAAAAGAAACCAATATCCAAAAAAACGGGCAGATTAAGAATTAAAGAACATACAAACAAATTAGCAATAAACTAAAACAACTGCAAATTCAAAAGAAACTATTGCTTATTTTCATTAAGATTAAGACTAACTTTTAAAAAAGGGGGAGGCTTATCCAACGAACCAATTCTCAGTCAACTTCTTTTTTTTTTTACGTAAAAAAAAAACTTATTTTAAATTTTAGTCCACGTAGCCTCCTCATCCGCGGATCTCTCTCTCTCTCTTTTTTTTTAAGTCTTTGCTGGTGAAGTCATCTGTCTCTCCATTTGATATATTCCTTATCCATTCATTAGACCGGTGTTGTTAACATCGTAATATTTGCTTTCTCGACGATTTGTTATTAACAATAATAACAATAATATGAGTGGTAACAACGATGCAGCCTTCACTCACTGACGACTGACGAGTCAGTCAACTGACAAATCCCGGTCAATGGCTGCTGCTGCAGACAAGCACAACGAATAACGATTGTATGATAGCTACCAGGCACCACGTCAACTAATGACAACTCTTTTACAGGATCTCAAGCGAATGATTATAAACACGCTTTATATCTCATTAATTCATCGCGATCTGTTGTCCTCTGTTAGAAAAAGAAAAAAAAAGCCTGAAAGTCAGACTATAGATGCGCTAGTTCTTTTCTTGTGTGAGGATCTAGAAAGTGCAGTGTTGCCAACTTTATTTTCAACTTTACATCTGAAATTGAGTCAAAAACATCTTAAAACACTTAGAAATATCTAGGTTCTCCAGATCTGAATTCTATGAAATATATTACATATTATTAATAAATTAAACGTTAACTTTAATCCTCTTCAACATGTATTTCGTTAAAATATTACTTCATTTATTAAAAATATTTCTTATTTTATTACTATAAATTAAATATTTTAAAAAATCATCTAAATAGTAATTTATGGCATTTAGATGCAACCAAAAACATCTAGATTTGGATGAAAAACATCTAAATTGGCAACACTGAATTGTAAACACTGTTTATATCTCATCTTTCATCGCAATCTTTTATGCTGTATTAAAAATAAAAAAATAAAAAATAAATATTACAACGGAATCACTAACGATAGATAAGAAATGTTCAGTTTTATTGAATATCGATTGTGTTGATTGTTTCAAATGTTGAGCTTTTTTTGCTGACAAAACTCTTCGTAACACGTCATGTATCTGTTGATCATGCGTTAACGTTGTACGTTTTTTATTTGCAATAAACATTTTGCAGGGGCGGATCCAGGGGGGGTGACAGGGAGTACGACCCCCGCACCCAACTCGGACAAAACACAATTTATAAAAAGAAAAACATTTTTTTGAAAAAAGAAATAATCCCTAGTTATCATAAATTAAACTTAAAAGTAAAAAAAAACAAAAATGTATTATTTTGTTTTTCATCAAATTCTAATATAAGTCAAAGTGAGATGTTTTCCGTGTCTTTTATTCTTACAGGTTCTATAGGTTGTTATATGATTTCTTTGATTAACTTTGCAGTGGTGTAAGTGCTGCGGGAACGCCTGGGAACGGCGTTCCATTGCTTTGTTTGCGAGCGGCGACGGCGTTCCCTCTATTAACATTCTATTAACTCTTCTGCTTATCTGTTTGTTGCAAACTCAAATTAGCCGAAACGGTGCATTTTGTATCTATATTGAGTGAATTTGTCGTTACCCCTACGATGCGCCCAACCCCTGAACAACCCAGCTGTAGAGGCTTTGCTTCACTCCACCAGCCCGGCGTTCCCTCACTTCTCTTCTAGCTCTATACCACGGATCCAGACCTACCAAGTCTCCCGCATTTTGTAGCCAAGTGCTGTCTAACCCCCACCCCCTCCCCGCTCATGTAACGAATTTGTACGAATCTCTCCATTGAAAAAAATATGTTTCCCTCCTATTTGCAGACCTACCAAGTCTCCCGTGTTTTGTTGATTTTTTTGGTTTAAAATTATTCTAAGATAGGTTTTCAATACACTGAAATAGCTGTTTTAGAGCTTCTAGAATTATGCTAAGATAGGTTTTCAATACACTGAAATAGCTGTTTTAGAGCTTCTAGAATTATGCTAAGATAGGTTTTCAATACACTGAAATAGCTGTTTTAGAGCTTCTAGAATTATGCTAAGATAGGTTTTCAATACACTGAAATAGCTGTTTTAGAGCTTCTAGAATTATGCTAAGATAGATTTTCAATACACTGAAATAGCTGTTTTAGAGCTTCTAGAAAATCTTTTTTAGGAAATCTCCCCCCACCCCTGAGAATTTCTAAACCTTGGCAGATCTGCGGATCACATATTACTTTCTTGGTTTTATATTTGGAATTTGTTTTCTTTTTCACGTATTTGTTTGCAAAAACAAATTGTTTCCCATTTGTACGCCCACCCCATCCTCCTGCTCAGAATCCTGTGCTGACAAATGTCCTCTGGCTGGCACTTGTCAGTTGACACATTACCATAGCAAATTGTCCTTTAGTAAAATTGTTTGAATGACTTGTGATTTCTACTTATAACAAGAAGATTAGCATCATTGAACTAAAATAATCTGATTTATTTGAAAATAACAACTAACTCTGATTCTTTCAAAGTTTAGAACATGAAAAAGATTTAAGAGTTATTACAAGTAGATTAAGGATTATTTACATGATCAAAAGAATTCAAAACAGGTCTGGGTAGTCACTCAATAGAAACCGTCAGATGACCAATGTCTTTTGGCAGCAGCATACCTTGTTGGGAGAAGTCAATTGAAAAATTGGAAAATGGGGTGATCAATGAATAAGTTACTTCTTTTGCCTTTTGTTGGTCAGTGATCACTAAAAAAAATTCTGAATTTTCAAAAAACAAGCATGGATGCTGCCAAACTAAGGGGAAGGCACAATTAAATCTTTTTTTATATATCCAGATAAAAGAATTTTATAAATAAAAACCCCAAATAATCCCAAGTAATCATAAATTAAGTAAGCATTCCAAGGGAAATTATGAATCACTGCCACCCATATATGCTGTGTTGGGGGTAATCAATTAAAAAGTTGGAAAAAGGGGTGATCAATGAATAAGTTACTTCTTTTGCCTTTTGTTGGGCTGTGATCACTACAAAAGGACTGAATTTTCAAAACACAAGCAGGCACAAACTAGTGACCAATCTAGCATAAACTTACATTGCAAACTGAACTCTAAAAAGTATTGAGGAGGGTAATTTTCAAAAAACAAAAAAAGTTTTTTTTCTAGACATAAACTATCTGTTAAAAGACAACTCCCAAGGGAGTATGGAGTCCGGTGACGAAGACATGGTTTCCATTGCATGTGTCAGCTTAGTGATCCTTGCAAGTTTCAAGTCTGGTCGAGACCAGGACTTTATTCTTGCAAGTTTTTATGACTACCCTCTTGGCAGGATGCAAGTCCATCGAAGGGATACCTCCACCCTAATCACACAACTTAGAGTGTACGCAATTAGCGGCTGAAGTGCACAGGGAAATTTGTTGGGCTGTGATCATTAAAAAAGGTCTGAATTTTCAAAAAAACAAGCAGGCACAAACTAGTGACCAAATTAGCATAAACTTACATTGCATATTGAACCCCCCTCTAAAAACTTATTTAGGAGGGAAAAAAAAAACAACATTTTCCCTACTCATTGTGGGGAGTGTGTGTGCAAAATTTCAAGTTTCTATGAACGGTTAGGGCTGGGCAAAGTCCGGATACATAGATAGATACATAGATACATATAAATGTCAGAACACATCAATAACCCCAGCAATAAACCAGTGTTGTGGGTAGTGGTGATTAATAATCAAATCATAATTAATCATAAATTAACCTTAAAACCAAAAGTGTATTATTTTCATCTAATATAAGTAAGATTTCTTCCGGCTAATTTTTTATAATTCTTTTATATATTGGTTCTGTGGTAAATTTCTTTGATTAATTTTTTTTTACTTTATTCTTCTGTCAATGCTAAAAAAATTACGACTCAAATGTAAGTGAAAAATGTTGGCTCACATACATTCTTTTTTGATGCTTGAAATTTTCATGCATCATATTTATTTGTAAAAATATTTTTTTAGATTCATTCTCGCATCTCTATAAGACACTTTTCGGTCATTTAGTCGGTCAGTTGGTTGGTCGGTCGGTTCCTAATACGTTAAAGAACAAAGAGGAAGGAAGGGAGTGATTTATTTACCAGCTGCATATGACATCATTCAAAGAATATTTATTTAATCAATTCTCGAAATAAAAAAAAATAGATGAGGTATCAAGTGTTGGTTTTTTACAGTGTTGCCAAGTATCGTTTGTTATTAATAGCTAAAACTGTTTTCAAAAATGGCTAAAATCGGCTAAACTTTTCAATTTCCACCTAACTTTATAACTAGAAATGTTATATATACTCATTTAAAGCCCACTTATTAAATAAAATAACTATACACTAAGACCTCAGTACAAATTATTAATAAAAATTATACATTTACTTTTATTTAAACTTATTAATTGTTTTTTTTTTAAATAACCAAATTTTCGGCTATTGTAGATTTTTATTGGCTAAATTGGAAAAGAATGAGCCGGATCTAGCTGAAGAATGGCTAATTTGGCAAACCTGTTTTTTAAGAGGCTTTTTAGATGCATCCAGGCATCTCTATGAGACACTTTTCAGTTGGTCGGTTCTGATTATGCTAAATATCAATTTTCTCAGCCGTATCATGTTGTATTGATATGAAACTTGATCCAGACCTTCAGGTGAACCATCCTCATCTTCCCTCTCCTCCTGCTACTACAGCCACAACTAGTAATGTTAAATATCAATTTTCTCTGCTGGCTGGCTATGTATATATGAATCACGTGTACAGGCCACACCAATGGAGCTAGAGGGCTTATTACGTTTAGAAAAAACAGTCTTTTTGTTTTTTTAAATTACCCCCGTAATATATTTTTAATGACGGGTTCAATTTACAATGTAAGTTTATGCTAAATTGATTCCTAGTTTGTGCCCACTTGTTTTTTGAAAATTTGAAAAAAGTTGAGAGAAGTAACTTATTCATTCATCACCACTTTTTTTAATTGATCACCCCCAACACAGCATTCTGCCAAAAGATGTTGGTAACATGACAGTTTCTATTGAGTGACTAAGCAGACCTGTTTTTTTTAGCTTTTCTTTTTTGTTTGTGACAATGTTGGATTAACTATGTATCAAACGGTAGCATATGCTACGGGCCCCGCATTCTCAAGGGCCCCGCGCTAAATGTTTGCAAGCAACAAATTCTGATTCAGTGATTCTGTACTTGCTCTATTACTATAGTACTATACTACCCTCAACTTTTATGAACGACTGGGTGTTTAGGGTTAGCAGTTTTAGTCCATTAGAAACTGTCAACCAAAACTGTCACTAAAACTATCAACATAGGTTTCTTCAGTTTTCAAGTTGGTCTGGCTATGTATGTATCATGTTTACAGGCTACACCAACTGAGCTAGATGGCTGAAAATTTAAACATTTACTCCTTATCATGTCTACAAAAAACTTTTTTTTGTTTTTTGAAAATTCCCCCCTAAATGGGGTGTTGGTGGGGAATTTGCAATGTAAGTTTATGCTAAATCGATCCCCAGTTTGTGCCATGCATTCATGTTTGTTTTTTGAAAATTCAGACTTTTTTTAGTGATCACTGCCCAACAAAGGGCGAGCGAAGTAACTTATTCATCGGACACCCTTTTTTTAATTGATCACCCCAACACAGCATGCAGCCAAATGACGGTTTCTATTGACTGACTAACCAGACCTGTTATCACCTTTAATTGGGGTTATTATTTTAATACAGTAATTAATGGAAGTGTGGCATCTATGTGTTACATATACGATGCATAAAAACAAAGGTGTTTGAAACTGAAGTCATAGCTGCTGCACAGAGATCAAAATGAAAACGAAGTAATACTATTACTGAGTAGGGTTGTCACTCACCTGACAATAAAAAACCCAGATCGTCCACCTGTTATATATTTATCTTGGTCCGCGGGAGGAAAATCCTGAAGACTCAAAACTTGGTTTATAAAAATATGAGGATATATTTTTATGTGCATCAAGTACATTGTGCCGTGGTTGAGAATGAAGAGTGGGAGAGAGATGATGAGAGCCGACTGACTATTCCCAACAGGAAAACTGGCCCCATGCTCCCAAGCCCAGCTGCTGTCTGCCTCTCTCTGGTTTCCGAGAGTGCTCTATGGCTCTCTGGTTTTTCGAGGGCCTCTGTGTCATCTTTATCGGGTTCAAACACCCACGCTGATTTTCCAGCCACCACCTGCAAATTCAGTCAATATCCTGTTTATGACTTTTGAATACCGGATGTGTCTTCCGGTCCCTGACACCTTGCAGTTTGTGGTTTTCGTCTATATCCTGTTTATAACTTTCAACACCTGTGGGGGTCAAATCTGTGACCTCCGCCCATGGTTGCCTAAATATCCAACACACCAAAAAAAAAACCTATATGAGCTAAAAAAAAAACCCTTGATCATAGATGAACTACCAAGTAAATAATTTAAGTGTGTATAATGCGATAAAAACTAAACTAATCATTAATTTAATATTTACATTGCAATATACGCAGTACTACTTCCATTCTGTGGTCCGCTTAGAAACGTTGCTTACGTCACAGATATATGGTACTACTAGTGCCGAAAGTAAGCAAATGAATTCTCTCCCTGTTGTTATAAATTTATTTCTTTTATGAATTCTCTTCCCTTATTATGAATTAATTTATTTCTATTTTTTCCGCTGACAAATTTTAGAAATTCACAAGCAAAAACACTTTAAAAACTTTATATTTCTTAATTTCTATATCTTTTACGTACATACATTTCACGTTTCGCCTGTGCATAAAAACGTTACATCAATATAATTGCTTTCTGGCATGCATATTCAGTTTAACTAACCTCTGCATTCTGATAGGAAAAATATTTTTTATTTGACATTTTATTTTAAAACTAACATTAAATTTCTATTTATGTGCATGAAAACATTATTTTGATTAAATTTACATTAAAGAGTTTCTTCCCTTACATCTGGCATATTTAACAGATAAAAAGTATGACACCTCAGCAGTCAATGGGTTAAACACCTACATTAATCCCCTCTTAATGAAATGCATCCATTTTTAGGAACCGTTAACAAACTCCCGCCTTAATGCAACTATCAACAAAGTGAATACATATATTTTCATTTCTTGAGGTAGATGTGCCCAAACACAGATAAAAAAAAATTATGGAAATAAAACCCAGAAAGCCAGCATGACATTGAAAAAACCCAGATCTGGCTGGAAAAACCCAGCGGTGGCAACGGTGGCAACACTGGCAACACTGTTACTGAGATGTCAGACATATAAATCATATCATTTGGCTGTAAAGCAAATGAAAAAAAGTAATTTCTTTACTATATAAGTAAAAATGTATGCGTTTTGATATTTATGTGCCTTTTTTGTAACATATGCTATGGGCCTCGTTCTCGATTAATCCTGTCCTGGTTTGTGGTTCTTTTTTTTTAGACGACTGAGTGACTTGTCGGATTCTTTTCTTAGGCTCAAGTAGAGCTTCTATTGGAAACCATCAACCAAAACTGTCACCAAAACTGTCAACATAGGTTTCTTCAGTTTTCAAGTTGGTCTGCCTGGCTGGTTATGTTTGTATGTATCATGCTTACAGGCTGCACCAATGGAGCTGAAAGAAAATGTCTAGAAAAAGCAGGTCCTGGGTTCGATTCCCGGTATGAGCAAAGAATTTGGAAAACACTTCAGCTGCTAATTGCGTACACTCTGAGAAGCTTTGTAATTAGGGTGGAGGTATCCCTTCGATGGACTTGCATCCTGCCAAGGGGGTGGTCATAAAAACTTGCAAGAATAAAGTCCTGGTCTCGACCAGACTTGAAACTTGCAAGGATCACTAAGCTGGCACATGCAATGGAAACCATGTCCTCGTCACCGGACTCCATACTCCATTGGGAGTTGACTTAACAGACTTTAGTCTAGAAAAAAACACTTTTTTTGTTTTTTGAAAATTACCCCCCTAAATACTTTTTTAGAGGGGTGGTTCAGTTTGCAATGTAAGTTTATGCTAAATTGGTCCCTTAATTTTTGTCTGCTTGTTATTTGAAAATTCAGACATTTTTAGTGATCACAGCCCAACAAAAGGCAAGAGAAGTAACTTTTTCCAATTTTATAATTGGTTACCTACGAATACGACATGCTGCCAAAAGACGTTGGTCTCATGACGGTTTCTATTGAGTGACTAACTAAAACTGTCCTGTTTTTAAGGTTCAAGAACTTTTCTAATCTTCAGTCATGATCTTTTCTCTATCTTTTCGGCCATCTTCTTTTGTCAGCCTTCGTTCTATTTTTGACTTTCTGTAATTTAATATTTTCAACAACGCATATATTAATCCTGACCGATATATATCCATTACTTCTGTTCAGACCAGTTCTTCTATAATGAAGTCATGGTGAACCTATGACACGCATGTCAGCAGTGACAAGCTGCAGGTTTCTTTAGTGAAACCTGATGGACATTGAAAAAAACAAAACCTTTTTTTTTTTTGTATGTATCATGCTTACAGGCACACCAGTGAGCTAGAGGGTTGAAAAATTTAAACATTTACAGGGTTCATCATCATCATCATCATCAGCCATTATAAGTCCACTGCTGGACAATAGCCTTTCCCATCTCCTTCCATGACGACCTATCTTGTGCTAACCTCTGCCACGTCTTACCGGCAAACTTTTCTATATCGTCCCTCCATCCTGTGTCTGGTCTTTTCCTACTGCATTTACTGTCCCATGGGCAACAATCATAAACAAGTCTTTTCCCCAATCTATTGCCATTTGTTCTTGCTAGGTGTCCAGCCCATCTTCATTTTTGCTGCTTAATTATTTGTATAATATCTTTCACTCTGGTCTTCTCTCTGATCCATGTTGATCTTTTAACATGTTGAAAATGGCCTAAACAGCTGTAACATGTACATCAGAAGACATACACCAATACACAAGATGGAACTATGTACATATAAACGTTTATTTTAAAACTTTAATTTTTTTTTAAATTTTGAAGTTTTAGAATTTTATTTTATAATGTCTAGAACACTGAAATTGAAAATAATTTTCAATATTTTACTTTTCATAGTTTATTGGAAACTTTTTAATTTCATTTAATTATCCTAGTTGTATAAGTACAGTCGATTCCACTTAATGGGGCCAATGGTTATTAGGGCCAGCCACTTAATGGGGCCAATGGTTATTAGGACCAGCCACTTAATGGGGCCAATGGTTATTATGACCAGCCACTTAATGGGGCCAATGGTTATTAGGACCAGCCACTTAATGGGGCAAATGGTTATTAGGGCCAGCCACACAATAAGACCAATCTTCTAAGAACCGATTCAAATGTATGTAATCATCGCTAATTTACTTCATTTTATTATGACCAATGTGCTGTTTATTTGGACCAAGCCGCAGTGCAACCAAATTAAGATTTTTTTAAAATAAAATCTGATAGAATTGCTAAAAATATACTTTTTAGTTCTCAAAACAACTATCTTTCAAATACTTTTAGCTTATGACTCAAATTAGAAAAGAAAAGGGACATAAGTCATTATGGTTTTTATACAAGTTGTCCCCCTTGAATAAAAAACTATGGTGTTTTGTGCATAAAAAAAAATAAGTTGTTTGGTTTATCAGACTAGCTGGTTATTGGGTCCAAAATCGTTGGTCCCAATGCGGCTCTATTCGCCAGAATCAACTGTATATTTTGAAATTTCAATTAATATTTTATTAAACTCCTAGTTTTATAAAAACATTAGAAAAATAAGCTGCTTATCTATAAGTATTTACCTAAAACTAAAATACCTATTAGTGACTTAAATTTCGACACACCATGCTAAAAAGGTTTGCCATCACTGTAGAATGGGCACAAAATACCTACAGCAAAATCTATGTTATTTCTTTCTTGATTCAGCAACTGTAAATCTTTGCAAAATGGCTTTGTAAGCAGATACAAGTGCATCCATACAGTGAGTGCAAAAAGTATCCAATTGATTTCAAAAGGTTTATTCTAACATCCTTAAAATACATCTTCAAAATTGACAGAATTTGGACCAAAGATTTCTGATTTTTGTACATATCTTTTCAATGTTCAATCTTCTTTCAATATTCTTTTTATCTTTGGTCCAAATTCTGTCAATTTTCAAGCTGTTTAAGGATGTTAAAATGAACTTTTTGAAATGTGTTGGATACTTTTTGCACTCACTGTATCAAACAACTGGCTAATGCAAGATGGAATACCCAGCCCAGAAGATTTCTTTCAAGAAGCCACTGTAGTAGCGATGACCATCACTGACTGACTGACAGACGGACTGCCAGGCTGACATACCGAAAAACTCCCACCCCCTCTCGTTTCCTCCCACTCCTTCTATATATGTCTGAGAGTGCAATGGAGAGAACACGTGCATCTATGGTCTGACTTTCTGGATTGTTGTTTTTAATAAACACAAATACTAATCCCATTTGTTCCATTAATTTAATTAGAAAGAAAAAATATGAAAAATTAAGATTATTAAGCACTAAATGTTGCTTGTGAATTTTGTGCTCACCATGTATTTTACTCATATTGGTTTGATATTTGGCTTATCTATAATAATATATGTAGTCCTTCAGGAGATTAGGCTACCATTCTTTCCAATTACATTACATCTCTTAATGTCTCTCACCTTTAAAGTATCAGTAGCAGCCATTAGCCGAGCCGGTTGTAGTACACTTATGATCACCATCTTTGAAGCGACTGGTCACAGATCGGTTACTATAAATCAAGCCATTAGAAGTTTATTGATTTAAAAGAAATTTTAATGCTATGAAATGCTCTAGCTCCCACCATTTGGACTCTTCAGACCATAAAAAAACTAATTGATTTAATGAAGGCTGCCTCTAAAAGGTGATGCTGTGAAAAATCAATTTGCTCACTCAATGTCCTTTTAAAACCTGTTCTTACAACCTCCATTTTGAATGGCCTCCATTTTGTCTCTACAGACATTGGAATGACACTGGAGTATCTCCTCCAGGGCGCATGCCTGGGTGAAGTGTGTGGAGATCCTGGGATGCCCAGTCGTCAGAATCCCCTTCTCAGCCTCACTGATGTAAGGTAAAGTGACCTGTCTCTTAAGAGACAACTCCCAATGGATTATGGAGCCCAGTGACGAAGACCCAGTTTCCTTACAAGTCTTGAGTCTGGTCGAGACCAGGACTGTATTCCTACAAGTTTTTTATGACCACTCCCATGGCAGGATGCAAGTCCACTGAAGTGATACCTCCACCCTAATCACACAGCTTAGAGTGTACTCAATTAGCTGCTGAGTGCACACGGAAATTTGTCCCAGAGAAGAGTTTTCCACACTCTTCACTCATACCAGCAATTGAACCCAGGACCTTCTGCGTGTGAGGCAGATGTGCTAACCATTACACTATCGAGCGGACACTTTCGCTGATGTAGTTCAAAGGAAAGCAGATATCGATACACTTGGCATCAGTTTGGCTTCTGTAAGGACATCAAATTGGGCATCAAACCGATTTAAGGGGGCTCCACTCCCTGGTTTGGAATCAGAGTTGTCCTTCTCCTAGACTGGTTGCCTTCCCAAGGATAGAGAGCACAATCTGCCCTGCTATTTTACCCATAGCCATAGGAAAGACTAGCATTGCGGTGGCCTTGGGGAATATATGGATACACATTGCATTTTATATACATGGGTAATAGAGATTTGCATTGCAGTGAGTTTGGAGAATATATGGATACACATTGCATTTTATATACGTGGATAATAGAGATTTGAATTGTGGTGGCCTTGGAGAATATATGGATACACATTGTATTTTATATACGTGGATAATAGAGATTTGCATTGTGGTGGCCTTGGAGAATATATGGATACACATTGCATTTTATATACGGTGATAATAGAGATTTGAATTGCGGTGGCCTTGAAGAATATATGGATACACATTGCATTTTATATACGTGAATAATAGAGATTTGCATTGCAGTGAACTTGGAGAATATATGGATACACATTGCATTTTATATACGTGGATAATAGAGATTTGCATTGCAGTGAGCTTGGAGAATATATGGATACACATTGAATTTGATATACGTGGATAATAGAGATTTGCATTGCAGTGAGCTTGGAGAATGGCGTTCTGTTGACCACAAACAGGTTTTTATTATTTTTGTTTGTATTACTTTTTATATTTTTATTATTCTTTAAAGTGAGCATCTTTATTACATTATCATTAGAACATGAATAAAATTCTATTTTTCTATGTCAGTTGCATCCCTTAGCGTGATAGAGGACAAATAAATAAATAAACAGGTCTGGTTAGTCACTCAATAGAAACCATCTTTTGGCAACATGCCATGTTGGGGGTGATTAAAAAATTGGAAAATGGGGTGATCAATAAATAGTGATCATAAACTTACATTGCAAATTGAACCCCCAACTATTTAGGGGTGGAATTTTCGAAAAACAAAAAAATGTTTTTTATAGACATAATAAGGAGTAAATGTTGAAATTTTCATCCCTCTAGCTCCATAGGTGTGGCCTGTATGCATGATATACACACAGCCAACCATCCAGTCCTATCGACTTGAAAACTGAAGAAACCTATTGTGACAGTTTTGGTTGATAGTTTCTAATAAATACACATGGAATATCACTATAGAGATTAGATTATGCTGTTCAAAGCAATTTCCACTTCACAGACCATAAAAAAAAATCTGATTGATTTAATGATGGCTGCCTCTAAAAGGTGATGCTGTAAAAAATCAATTTGCTCACTCAATGTCCTCTTCAAAACCTTTATTTTCGACCTCGTTTCTAGATTATTCTGCTCTTCATAGCAATTTTCAGCCAGTCTCTATCATTATTCCTGACACAGTCTTTTCTTCCATCCAGTCTCTATCATTATTCCTGACACAGTCTTTTCTTCCTGCCAGTCTATCATTATTCCTGACACAGTCTACCCTTCCTGCCAGTCTCTATCATTATTCCTGACACAGTCTACTCTTTTATTCCGCTGGATTTTTGTTTTTGCTTCAACTTTAACCAATCATTGTGATACCTTTTTGATATAATTGCGGGTGCAGATTGGAGGGGGAGGGGGGCTTTACCCCCCTGTTTGGGCAAAGCACTATTAAAAGATTTTTTCAAAATATCTTGATAAAGAAATTTTTTTAATAAAAACCCAAATAATACCAAATAAATTAACCTTAAAAACACAAATTTATTATATGCATGGTCTAATTAGACAAATTGAGTAAAAAAAAAATTAACCCCCTTCCTGCACAAAATTCTGGATCTTCCTCTGATATATTAACTGTCAGTATCAGTTCAGTTTCATTAGTGTATTTAATGCTTTGACTATTTATGACATTGGGGTTGAGAAATTCTGGTCTTCTTTGAAAATCGATTGATTCAATGAAGGTCAGCTTGAAAGGTGATAGGGTACAAAACATGCATGCGCATACACACATACACACACACTCACACAAACACACACTCACACACTCACACAAACACACACTCACACAAACACACACATACATATCAACACACATACATCAACACACACAAACTAAAACTAAAAATATTGGAAGAACATCCAGTACCCGGTAACAAATATTACTTGCATTAAGCCGTCCAAACCTTCTTGTTTAAATCATTGAAACTGTCAACCAAAACTGTCACCAAAACTGTCAACATAGGTTTCTTCAGTTTTCAAGTCAGTCTGGCTGTCTGGCTGACTGGCTGGCTATGTATATATCATGCATACAGGCCGCATCAATGGAGGTAGAGGGCTGATACTTTCAACATTTACTCCTAAATATTATTAATATTAATATTACTAAAATAGTTGTTTTTTTGAAAATTCCCTCACTAAATAGGTTTTTAGTGGGGGGAAGTGCAATTTGACATGTAAGTTTATGCTAAATTGATCCCTACTTTGTGTCCCGTAGCATTCACGTTTATTCTTTGAAAATTCATACTTTTTGAGTGATCACTGCACGACAAAAGCGAGAGAAGTAACTTATTCATTGATCACTCCCTTTTCCAATTCTTTAATTGAACCCCCCCCCCCAACACAGCATGCTCCCAAAAGATGTTGGTCATGTGATGGTTTCTATTGAGTGACTACCCAGACCCATTCAGCCTGTGAATGAATCATGACACAAAGGCATAAATGGCAAAAGTAATACAAGTGCTTTAAGCATACTCATTTTATTTTGATTTTAACTCTTAAACTCATGTAAAACAATTTGAATATTAAAATCAGGTGGAATAACAACTGATGAAAGTTATCTCCCTTCCACCTTCCTCTTTAAGCATACTCATTTTATTTTAATTTTAACTCTTAAATTCATATAAAAAAATTTGAATATTCATGTAAGAAAATTTGAATATTAAAATCAAGCGGAATAACAACTGATGAAAGTCATCTCCCTTCCACCTTCAGGTAAATTTTAAAAAATTTTTTTATTCTATTCACAAAAGTGTTCCATTATTTTCTATTCTATTCACAGAAGAGTTCCACTGTCAATTAGGAGCGGTTTCAAGCGGTTTATGAAATTAAGAGTTAAAAACAAGTCATTTTTGGCACTTTTATTAAAAAGACTTGTCAACAAAATACCTTCTGATATTATACTGATTTATTTTCTATTACATGGAGCATTGTCAACCATTATTAATTTTTGACTAGTATATTTTTCATATTAGATTTTTTAAATAACTTTCTATTGCAATTTACTCAGACAGTCTACAGCTGTGAGTAAACAGCAATGATAGGAAAAAAAGAATAAAGAATAAGCTCTAGGCGAGACTCGAACTCGCGTCCCTTTTTCAGGAAGATGCCTATGTATGGCACTGCTCTACCAACTGAGCTACCAGAGCTATTACAGTTGGCAGAAGGACAAATCTAACCCATAACCCATAAGAACCCACTGTGACACTGGTGTCACATACAATTTAATTGATCTGCACAGTCTCTTATATAATATTATTTTATCCTTGATTTTTATCCTTGATTTTAACTCATGAAGTATACTAAGTGACATCTAATGAACATCCTGGTGCAGTCATGTTACTGTGTGTCAACTTGTCTACCCAGAATCCGACATAATGTTCCTTCAAGCAGAAATGGGTCTGGGTTCTTATTGGTTAAACTCATCGTTCATCTTTTCCAATCATTTGGCACCATATTTGTTATTGTTTTCATGCAAACTCATTGTAGTAGTTATAATATTAAACTGTTTTATTTTGTTTATTAGATGAAACATTGTCAACCATTATTCATTATTTGAAAATTCAGACTTTTTTAGTGATCACTGCCCAAAAAAAGGTGAGAGAAGTAACTTATTCATTGATCACCCCCTTCTCCAATTTTTCTGGTTGATCACCCCCAACACGGCTGCCAGAAGATGTTGGTTGCATGGCAGTTTCTATTATGTGACTAACCAGACCTGTATACTTTAGGCTGATGCAAAAGTTTCCAGCATTTTAAAAATAAATTCATAGCATCATTATTCAGTCACCAGTCATCATTTTCCCTGATTTTCTATGACGTCACGCCACTTTTCAGTTAAACTGTGTATTCCATCATAAAAGAATGATTACGGTTTTGATTCAAGGAATTCAAATAAACGGACGCACCGGGTATTCAGTGATCATAAACAGTGTGGGCGTTCAAATTCGATAAAAGACAGAGAGACACCGGACGCCTCCAGAGAGACATTCCACACAGGCCTGGGAAAGCACGGGGCCAGTTTCCCTGTTGACAGGGGCAGAATGGGAGCCGAAAACGGCCGGGCAAACACCTAACATCGGCCTATTAATGTATGATTCTGATACCGGAAATGGGGCTCGTTATGGGGTCTGTTGGGTACCCCCACTTCGGCATGTTTATTGATAATAAGCATACATATATACATACATATATAAACATTACACCTACCACGTTAACATTTAATACTAAGTTGAATTAATTAGCTTGAATTGAACGTAACGATATTAGTAGTAATAGAAGTAGTAGCTATGGCTGAAGTAGTTGTCCTTTCCTTAAGGCACCATGACCCCTGCTGATTTAGTAAGCAAAGCAAGTGACGAGAACGTATCTTTTAGTTCTTTCTGTCATTGCCTCTTTCTGTGATTGTAGAAGAAATAATGTTGCATGCAACAATTGAATAAAAAAAGAAAATATTTGCAGTTGCGTGCAGTAATGAATGCTGATGCAATTTAACATAACAAGATGTATTTATTAAAAGGGGCACAAGATTAGGTCGATACATTTAGCTGTAGAAAGATTGATAAAATCCTCATTAGTGGAGAAGAAGAAAAATGTTTTTCTGCTAGAAAGTAAGAGAATATTTGTTCGGCGTAGAATGTTAGAAAGTTCGATGGAAAAGGGTACCATTGTCTCTATGTATACATGCGTATGTATGTGTGCACGTAGGTCGATCAAAAAGGTGACCCCATCGTCGTATGGACAGAGAAACCTTGCATACCTGCCCCAGGGCAGAATATGTTGGTATCTGACCAAGAATGAATTTGTATGGTACTTTTATTGAAAGTGATATGTGTATGAGGTGTGAATTGCTGAATCTTAGCTTTTGGCTGGGTTTTATCACCAACTCTAAAAGATAATTGAAGGTGAAACATTTTAATACTTTTCTAGACACCATTAGTTGATTATTTGGAGAAATGTGGCTGAGAAGAATTCTATTATCTGCGATGTACATTGTGTGCGTAGAAGCGATTTTGTTAAGAATATTCTGTTTACTTAGCTTGGGTGTCAGCGACAATATGCATATTTTTTTTGTTTTGTTTTTAATTAAGGGCCAACGATAATCAAGTTTTAGTCCACTACAAGCCCATACAGCTGGGGGTTCGAGGTGGAGTAAGCCCCCGAGGAAAGTTTGAAATCTGAATAATTACAGGGACATTTTGAGACCATATGAAATGGGTATTAGAACATATTCTAAGGTCAATATCAAGTACTTCATCCAATTGGCTTATGATTCGATTACTAACTATTTTGTGAGTCTCTGTAGCTATGACAGAGGGGGGGGGTATCAAAGGAGCTCCAGAGGGCATGATCCCCCACCCCCACTGCTCGAGCAAAGCACAATCATATTTTTACAAAAATTAATATCAAGATGAAGAAATTTCATAAATTAAAAGAATAATAATCCCAGATGATCATAAATTAACCTTAGAACCATTTTGTTTTCCATCCAATATAAGTAAGATGTCTTCCGTCTTTTTCTTTATAATTTCTTTAATTATTGGTTCTGTGGTAAATTTCTTTTAGTTCATTTTTTACTTTTCTTTTTTGTCAATTCTGTAAAAATGTAAGTGAAATGTTGGATCACAAATTACTTTCTTGTTTTTGATCTTTGAAATTTGTTTCCCATTTCACGTATTTGTAAGAAAACAATTTCTATTTGCCACCTTGCTCAAAATCTGGGACATACAAAAAATTCCATTTTAAAAGAATTTGTTTTAATCGGTAAAAATTAAAAAAATTCATTCAATTATTTCCATGGGTCCAGCTAATTGATAATGATATGATATAGTGGAGTCATAGATGGTCTTTAGATGTGTAGATAAAATAATCTTTGGAATAAATGTCTGTGAAAAACGGAAATACTTCTGATATACCCTAATAAAATCAACCACTCTTGTGGTGGTATCTGCAAGTCTGTCAAGACCATCGATCTGCTTCAGGCTGTGTTAGTAGCTATCAGCGCGACCCCCATTTAGCACTGATTCACTATAGTGCTTTTTTTTTCAAATATTTCTTTCGTAGTAAATTTAGTAATGTTAAATTTCCGAAATAAATAATGATAAAGTCATTAATAATATACAGTCCCCGAAGTAAGTGTAGACTGCACACTTTGGTTAATGTACTTTGAGTATGAAAATAAACACATACAAATACACAATCACAATAATCTATCATGTAGTGATATATATCGACACCTAGTGATTCACCAGCTCCAGAAAGTAGCTACCAAATGAGATAAACAGCACTAACCCATTCCATCATATTGAGGCTCAACAACATCATATATATTTTTAGATCATTGCTGGCACAATCTCTATTTATGCTATGTTATAATGACCCCGTTTTATTTTTAGTTTAGCGCTGAATTCTTTAAAGGACGTATCTAGAGCGCTAACCGAGGTGTTACTATATTAGGTTGTTATACATGAGATGTCGTTTTTTAGAAGTAGAGATTGTCAATAAGTTGAATCTGAACAATATCAATCATTGTGACTTTTTATCTGCACCTTTGCACATAAAAATGTTATGGTTGGGAAAAGATTTATGTACGTTTTTCCATTTGACGTTTATCAAATCAGGCATAAGTTATTTTGTATTAGATGTGTCAACCAACATAAAAATTAATCAGGCATAGATTATTTTGCTTTTACAGAAAGTCCTTCATGGTTGACTTGAAACTTGTTTTTTTCTTTGTTTGCTTTTCGCAGTAATATAATAGCTTATCGTAAAAATCTTGAATGTTCGATACGCACAAAATATTTTTTAAAAAATTTCATTGTTACAGGAAGCCACCCTTTTCTTTGAAAGGATATTTAAAAAAGAAGCATTGTATGTTTGACACAAAACTTGAAAAATTTGAAAACTTGAGAGCGCATATCTCTGCCAACACCATACGCCAACTAAAAACTGAAGGAAAATCAATTCATATATAGCTACGATGCACGGGAGATAACTGTAAAAAATACCTGGATCCTCCCCAGAATGTAACAAATTCCACCTTAGCCCATGTCATTGGAATTAATTGAGAACTTTTATATATACAAACACCTACAACAAATGTCGAGTGCAGTAGGTTGTTAAGAAGCCAGGACTGTACTTAAGGCAGTGTAAACAGTGCAGCTTCACAGGGCCCCAAGATCTTAAGCCCCCCCCCCCAAATATGTCTTAAAAATATTTCAATAAGTAAAATAAACTAAACTTGTTTGGGGATTTATTATCTCACAAAGAGGTGGATTATTGAGCCATAAAGGATTTTGCGTTAAATTAAACATCAAAATATTATGAATATTTCATTTTTGTTTTGATTTGTTTGAAAATAATTGCTGAATACAAAAATCGAAGGGACACAAGAAATGTTATGCACTGGACACCATCATTGTTAAATTCAGCCCTGTCAGTAGCACAGAAGTATCAAACTATGCGGTACATCAATTTTAGAACTGAAATGAATAGTCAATGAACGAAACTTTCATATCAGCATACTGATATAAGTACTCATCAACCCTTTTTCCTTTCACTCGTCACTAAACAGGCTGAGATCTCACAAAATATAGTGATAAAACCACTAAATTGGCAACTCTGTGGTGGAAGCGGGAAAGACATAATACCCGTATTGGACAGGTTCAAGGCTCAAAATACATGTTTGTGTATTTGGAAAAAATTATGCAGCACACTTGTGAGATAGTTGCGGCCCACTATTGTGTCGAAATCCTCAAAAGAAGGAGAAATCAAACGAAGAATCGCCCTAGGCTGGCAAGCTTTCGGTAGAGCAAGCTCAACATTCTAGAACAAAAAGATCCCATTCGACCCGAAAAGAAGGGTCTATAACCAATGCGTCCTCCCGATAGTCACCTATGGAGCTGAAGCGTGGAACCTAACCAAAAGATTGGCTCTCAAAGTAAAAAACATGCAACGTTCACAAGAGAGGATCATGCTTGGCGTCACATGGAGCGATCACAATATTGCACAGTATATTAGAGAATAAAACAGAAGTCAGAGATATCATAGAATCCATTAGAAAACTCAAATGGCAATGGACAGGCCATGTTGCAAGAATGTCAGACAACCGCTGGACATCGCGGCTCACAACATGCGAAACAGTCGCCGACAGAAAATAAGATGGCGTGACGATTTAGATAGGTTCAGAAGATATTGGCGCCGCGACGCTCTTGATAGAGAGATATGGCGAATCTTGGGAGCGGTCTATGTCCAACGAAGGATGTTAAAAGGCTGCTGCTGCTGCTGCTGCTGCTGCTGCTGCCACGACACAATGTATCTTATGAAATAAAAATATATCCTCATATTTTTATAAACAAGTCTTCCTTTTTCTCCAAGTTCAGGATGTTCCTCCTGCAGCCCAAAAGGGTTATACAACATGAAGGTGACAAGTCTGGATAATACACCACACGTTTTCTCAATATTTCTACATTTTCTTGCATCAATGCAGACTTGTGTTGGTGCTTTACACCACCACCGACACCCGCACTTTGCTTGGAAACATCTACGAGGCTAAATGTCAGCAAATCAGGCCAGTTATTTGACAAAACCAATTAAGAGATGGCTCCACACATAATGCCACCTGTGGCCCCTCCGTGAGAGAGCCATGAGAAATTCAAGTGTCCACTTGTAATTTTGCTTAACTCTTAAATTCATACTAGGGAATTTAAACTGTTAAATCAAGGGGAGTAACTTCTGATTAAAGTTACTTCCCGTGCACAGTTTGGTAATTTTTTTTCTTTCTTTAATTCAATTCTCAATGACTTACATTTTTAAAAATGTTGTTCATTGAAGAGTTCCACGGTGTTTTCAAGCGGTTCATGAATCTAAGAGTTGTCGGAAATCGGTGATGTACCTGTATTGCAATACTACCGGACACAACAGGTATAACAGCAGGGAAACACAAAAAGCGTAATTGTAAAATTACCACCACAATCAGGACTTAATTTCATCTAAATTTACTTTTGCAAGTTTCTTAGCATTAGGTCACTAGTTGGTCTTTTTGTTATCATCATCAGCCATCATAAGTCCACTGCTGGACAAAAGCCTTTCCCATCTCCTTCCATGTCGACCGAGACTGTGCTAACCTCTGCCATGGGCGTCCGCTGCTACTTTCCCAGGGGGGCAAAAGCATATATTTCCAGAGGTGTGCAAAACGGGTATATTCGGGATATCCCAGTGGCAACCCTGTTACACGATAAGCATTCCACCCGTGGAGAAGATGCACTCGGCACCATTTGTAGTGTAAGCAAATACGACCCACTGTGTGATCAAGATGTCAGATGGCGCACTTGACCATTGATAGAGACACATGACCTGACCCTGGGGTGACATGATGGAGTGAGC
>VCCN01005113.1:1543263-1555166 GCA_006491835.1 Architeuthis dux | reverse complement strand
TCATATTCTGTCGGATATAAAATTATCCATCATGTGATTTCAATATTACTTACTTAAAAAAAAATAATTCCTATGAACTAAACAAAGAAAAGTGTTTGGTTTCTAGAAACCAAAGCGTTTCCTTCCTATGACGTTTTTTTCGTACCACGAGATATCGTATATTATGACTTTTCTCCCTATAACATTTTTCCTGGCTTCACAATTTTGATGGTTACGGGTAGACAACTCATCTCCTCTTTTCACATAATTACTTCCCTTACTAAAACTAAAATGTCTATTCAGTTAAATAAAATGGTTCCGTTCTCGGAACCGCTTACCTCATAGACCGGTTGCTTTGTGGTCACGTAAGTATGACTGACACGAAAATCACTGCTTGTAGTCAAGTTTTCATCCACTGTAAAAAAATGGGAAGTGTAATTGTTTCGAATAGGTTCATTAAAACGTTTTTCCTATATTATGCAAGGGAGATAACCAGGATAGACACAGTACATGATAAAAATAGAATAGAATAAAAAACGTGTGAATGAGAGTTGTTACGCTATACAGGAGGGGTGCGTAGGAGAGATGAGATTTTCCCTTTTGTCGAGGAATACAAATTTATCTCTGATGTATCCAACAATCATTAGAGTAAAAAATAAAATAAACGTGTAGGTTCAAGAGGAAATTCAACAAGGCAGTGATAACAATTTACAACTGAGTTTTATTCAGTTAAATTAACAACAACCTAGATATTCAATTTTTTATAATTATTGGATGAAGTATTGTAACACACCACTTTTTCTTAAATTTGACTAGTTTTTACCTTCATAGTGGCCCGAATTAATAAGTTGTATAAAAACAACTAAAATTAAGATGAAGGTAAAAGCTAGTCAAATTTAATAAAAAAGTGGTGTGTTACAATACTTCATCCAATATTTTCCAATATACAATAATTATAAAAGATTGATTTATAAAAAAAAGACTACTAGGTCTCATATGTAAAACAACATAAATATGGCGCAGAGTCGGTTGTAGAGAGTGAGTTTATAAGTGTAAATCAGCATCTGCTAATCCATGAAGTCTTCGTGACCGATTGGTAAAAGCAGCTAGGCGTAAACTAGTCTCCCTCTGGCAATGAGGGTGTGAGTTCGATTCTCACCGAAGGCTTACTCTTTATTTCCAATTGCGCTGTTATTCATTGCCATAGAAACAGTGGCCCGAATTAATAAGTTGTATAAAAACAACTAAAATTAAGATGAAGGTAAAAACTAGTCAAATTTAATAAAAAAAATAGATATTGTTCAAAGTGTGGAAAAGGTAATATATAAGTTGAAATTAAAGTTCAATGTGCATGGCAAAATGTAACGGTAGTGAGTAGGGAGTGAGTCTATGAAGAGAAACAGTGTGTGTGTGTGCTATGTATCACCAGGTGTGAGTAACAGTTCGCAGAGGACCCTGAAGACCCCCTGGATCCGCCCTGCTAACCCTAAACACTAACCCTAAATTATCTCCTTTGTAGTTAAAGTCATATAAAATACAGTCGCAAATCTTCGGAGTTTTCTGCTTTCATTTGTTACTTACGGTAATATTTAACAGCAGCAGCAGCTAATCATGTACAGCGTCTATCTTGGTTATTGGAATAATATTTTAGTTTTATTGCATTTTTGTATCTTCCGATTCAGGTCATATTCTCTACATCTCCAGAAGAGATTCCGATTATAATTTTAACTGATTTAATTTTTACAGGGTTTTATCTTCATAGGAAAGTAAATAATTTATTTATTCACAAGATAATTCATAGAGATTTCATCAAATTAAATAAGGGGTGGGGGTTGAAAATAGTTTCTCAAACTTTTCTTTAAAAATATCCTTTCAATAAATAAATACATTCAAAATTGAATGAATATCGGAAATCAGGGCCCCCGAGAGGAATTTTATAAGCTATTTTTGGCCCTCACGCACACACACTACACTAACACCCTGGTCTATTAGCCATCCTGTTTTCATCTGCAATAACCCTTTTAGTACGCCATACTATATTCGTTCGCTGGCAAAACATCGTCAACCTATTTTATTAATGGGCATATCGTATTGAATCAGAAGTTTCGATCCACAGCTCTAGAACCCCCCCCCCCCACATACACAGACACTGGCCCCGGTGTGATGCACTGGCTGCACCCCCTCCATTCATAGGCCCTGCAGGAAAATCTATGGAAATCCGATAATTAGTTAATTTTTAATTTTTGGTAAAATTTTAAAATCTGGGTGTATTTGGCATAAAAATGTTCTATATGCAAATTATTACGTACAATCGTTTACACAGTGTAAACAACATTTTCAAAGACACAAATCTCCGGTTCTAAATATGGAAAATAAATAATTTTTATTTCAGAATCTTCTCCATTTATTCTTCCTACGAATGACACAAAGATTTCTGACAGTAACATTTTAATACAGGTTTTAGGCGTTTTTTCTTCACATCACCTTTTCGTTATAAGTGCATTCAGGTAGCTACCAATAAAATAGCATAATGTTAGTCATACAAAAATACTTTGCGCATTTAAAACAGGTTGTAGACTGTTTTTAATTCAATATTTCTTCCATAAAAAATCTGCTCAATTCCGGCTTATTGACAGGTGCTAACAGACAAATTTAAACTTTATAATTACAAATATTCTCAAAATTAAATATCCGCCATTGAGATATTATTGGACGAAAATTAGTTACTTTAACGATTACTTTACTGAATTTTGAAAAAAATATCACTTTACTTTTTACTTAGAATATACTGAGAAATAAATTTGTTCACACCTGGTGTCTTTCATTTACGTAACAAGAACATACTTTGTTCAAAACGTGCAACGTTGTTTACACAATTTTTGACATGTGTTTCCTACATTATTGACACAATTACAGAATTCCATTACAATTTCAATATTTCATTAAAAATACAAAATTTCATAACGATTTCAACAAAATTATAGAATTTGAGAGTTTGACTGAAGTGAAATTGGGTCTGAAAGAAAATCTTCTATACTGATGAGTCCTCTGCTCCCTTCTTTCTTCTTCACGTACAGTCTATCTATGTCATCTCCGGGGTGCAGGGCCTTGTGCATTGTCATAAGTTTCCTAGTTTGCCGATCTATTGATCGTTCACCCTTTGTCCATCCAAGGAATGGCCCTGTGTGTCTTACTACCGGTACTGCCCACGTGTTCATTACTTTTATCAAATTTCCGCTAAATTACCTTAGTCTCTAATATTTTTCTTATTCTCCTAAGGTATTCCTTTTTTATTTTATGTTTCATTTCTTCCTGTTTTATCGAGTCACATTCGAGAACTCCCAAGTATTCATATCGGTCCTGTGTGTTCAATGCTCTAATTTTTTGTTTGTCGGGTAATTCGATTCCTTCTGCCGCTGTAAGCCTTCCACTGCGTATAACTGTTGTGATATAGTGCCACTGGAGGTCATTTCCGGGCTAACACCTGGGTGAAAGAGGAAGTGGCACCGGTGACCTCAGAAAAAAATGCACATGCGTGGGTATGCGGAAACAGGATGTTGAAACCGGAAATAACACACCAACGTGGGCGTATCGAATCCCATAAGAAGAGAGAGACACAGGCCACCAGAATCCTCATCCCACTTCTGACACCATAAGTCGATTTGGTGCTTTGTTGACCTGGTACGCCGACAAGACGTATTTTGAAAGAACCTGGCTTCCATCAACGCAAGGGACCCGAAAAAAACAACCACCAGACGATTACGATGCCAACAGAACCAACCACTAGACCGCCAATCACATTCAAAAAGAATATGCCACGGACACACAACAAAACAGTAGGCAAAAACGAATCACCAGACGATCTACGTTCCGGGGTATATATACACAAATGATACAAAGAAACACACACAAATGAAAGAATTAATGTGAAAAAAGGACAATTAAGGTATGTTTTGAAGACTCTTTTTGTTTTATGCCCGTCGATTGATATAACAAACAAAAATGAATGAGAATGAATTGAAAAAGGGAACGAAAAAAGAATTATTTTTTAAAATAATGAAAAAACGAAGAAAGTTTTTTTCGAAACACATAACTGCTTACACAATTTGAAAGAATAATAATAGATATATACATGACACTTACAAGAAGAAAAATAATAGCAGAAAATTGGACGTATCAAGGAACTTGGCAGTTGAGAGGAAATAGAAGAAGAGAAACAAGAGACATTTTAATGAAATGACAAAATGAACATTTCTTTCATTTCTTCTTTTTTTTTTTACTTCAATTGTTATAAATGTCCCCTCTGTTTTGATATTTCATGCCCGCTTTGTTGCTAAGTAAAACTGTAGTATTATAAAAAAAAGGAAATAATTAGGATTGTTGAAAATGTATACGTTATTTTTATTTGAATTTACTAATTGCAACGCTCTATGAATTTACACTGTAGGAGACGTGTTGCAAAGATCTACTGTCAACTCAACTGTCAAAGGTTAAATTTCACATCCAGAGTGTTGTTGAATTTGAGTTGTCAGGCAGTGTCAAGCAGACAGACAAAGTATGACTGCTGCTGTGTTTCTCTTTTAAACTCTGCAAATCGCATCTATCTCATATTTGTACACTTCACGTCAAAAAGGTGATGTGGCTCTGGAAATACTGAGTTCGACTTTCGTTTTCCATTTTTCTACATAGTGCCTTGAAATTTAATAAGGAGAGCTTACTAATTATAGGAATGTTGAAAAAGTTAAAATGAAATATGGAAAGATGAGGATGAACATTCTTTTCTGTTATATTTTTCGAACTTTCTCGCTTTAAACAGCGATTTTTTATAACATTATTATATAATAATTTAGCCTTGTAGCGATCCATTCTGCGTCCCTGTCATAATTCTTTTCATTTCCCCATATTTTATTCCAGGACTCCTTGATTTCTTCACTTGATGGTATCTGTTCTACAGGCTTAGTTGATTTCCCAACGGTGTTATTTTGTTTGAAAAATTTACTCCTTTTCTCGTATCTTCTCTTTCTTTGTGCTTTTAGCTGGATGCGCTGTTTTATGACCTCTTACAATAGGTATATCATTTTCTTCATTTATATCGTATTTACATTTTATTCTTTTTACTCTCCTGCTTTTTACTTTAATTCCCCTCGATAATTCGTCTAGGATCGAGAGTTCTGCTCGTAGAGCTTCTATCTCTTCCTATATCCTTATTTGCCATAGTGGTGCTTTGTGTTTATTTCTTGGGTTAGATTTTGTTTTCCTAGTTTTTTGCCGTGGCGTTATGACTACTGCAGCAGAGTATATTACTTCATTTAGGGTGGTCAAATTCAGGTCAATACTCTTTACGATTTCGTTGATTGCTTTATCTGCTATTCTACTAATGTGTTTCGTTTTTCTATCATGTCTGATTTTGTCCAATCTTTCCCTTTCTTCCATTTTAGTGTGTTGTGTTTTTGCTAATTCCCTAATGATGTTTTCTTTCATTTCTTCAACTTCCTCCTTATCTGGGTCATTTTCTTCATTTCCTAACTGGTTTTGTTGTTCCTGGTATTGTCTATTTTCATATGTATCGCTTATCATTATTTCAGTTTCATCACGATTCAGCATATCGCCTTGCACTCTTACTTGTACAGAGTTTTTAATTCTAGTATTCGCTGAATCATTATTCATTTAAGTGTTAACACTTTTTTCGAGCTCAACGAGCTCTGCCTCAGTCAACCGTTTTTCTTTGATAATGTTTCTTTTTACATTTGCTAGTTTGTTAGCATCTATATTTTTTCTGATGTTCGAGAAATCTTTTCTCCATGTTCTGTATGTCTCATTAGTGACACTGTATTTTGATGGTTTGTGTACAGCATAGTAGTATGCTCGCATAACTTCCTTGTAATCCTCCCTAGTTCATTTTACTTTTTTCTTCTTTCTTTTGGCTATTAGCAGGTGGTGACTGAGGTTGACCATCATGTGGAGTCACCCGTTGTTGGTGTCCGTTCTCAGTATTTCGAGGATTAGTACCAGTTGCATATTTTTCCTCTCCAGGCTGGTTTCTCCCTGGGAGACGCGACCCTTGGTAAACCGCGCGACGGCCGATGCGGTAAAGAAGTTCCTCTTAGTTGCATTAATAGATTTGATGTTTCCATTTTAACCTTTCTGGCAAGTAACCAAGTAATCTGTGGTAACCAGAGAAGTTTAGTGTAAATTGATCAAGGAAATAGTTTAGTACGGGGGAAAATCAGATATATTTATCATAAAAGTTTTAACTCAAGGATTAATCAAAGCTTTGAAAAGTAGGTTATAATGGTTACCTTTGCAGATGAGAATTGAGTAAACTATTGTTGGTCTCTTGAGTTATCTCAGTTCTGTGGCAGGCCGATTGTGTTGGTAATTTAAGTAACTAAGGTGGCTTTCTAGGATTTTGGCCTGGGGAATATTTTGCCTTCCTCCTTACCCTAGCAGAAATGGCTATAGGTGGTTTCTTCATGCTGTTACTGCAGCTATTATTAGTTTTAGAGAAAACAAACAATAACATTTTACTGATGTCCAACAGTGCCATCTTAGAGCGATCTATTGAATCCTAGGAATAAAGGGAGTTTAACACAGTTTCTATTTTTTATATATTTAAAAACATAAATAATTACTGTGGATAGACACTTGCAGTTCTTTAGTGAGAAATTTAAAGAGTTAATTATTATTATTTCCTTGATTTGCTGTTTGATAGAATTATTTACCAAGTCTTTCACCTGAGACTTGAGGCAAATGAAGGTTTTCCTTAGGAAGTCATTTTTTATTTTTATTATTTTTTTAAATATCATTCGTATCATAAGGCAAACGAATGATATTTTTAAAAATACTGGACACAAACACACACATATAATTGAAACAAAATAAACGAGAAGGGGGGGCATTTAAACAAATATAAAGTTCATGTAAAGAAAGACAGAGAGAGCTTCATACAGGGTACACATGAGTTGGGTATAAGGCTTAGGTAGGAGGCTGTTGGATTGAGAGAGTTTTTCTGAGTATGTGAGCAGTGCCCATTAGCACGATCTTTTGTATCTCAGATAAAGATGGATTTCCTGGGATTTTTTAAGATGTGCATAAGTCTTTTTCTTAATCATTCCCAACTCCCTACTACTACTGGGACAGTGGTTGTGTTTAAATGCCACATTCTTGCTATTTCTATTTCCAGATCTTTATATTTTGAGTGTTTGTCAAATTCCTTTGCTGAGATGTTTTTATCAGACTCTAAGGTAGAATTTATGATCTTTGAAATCGTTTATTACTATATCTGGTCTATTGGCTTGTATAGTGCGGTCGGTGTGTATAGTGAAGTCCCATAGCAATGTAACACCTTCACCTTTTAGCACAGGTGGTGGTTTGTGCTCATACCATTTTTCTGCGTGGGGTAAGTGATAGTATTGGCATATCTCCCAGTGAAGATATTGCCCCACCCTGTCATGCTTATTCTTAAATTCGTTTGGGGATAGGGTAGAGCAGCCAGATATTAGATGGTTAATAGTCTCCTGAGCGTGTGCACAGAAACGACACTTTGGATCTGCCCCGTTCCTTAACATATGTGCCTGGTAAGATCTTGTTAGTAGGCTTTGGTCTTGAGCGGCTGGGATAAACCCTTCTGTCTCTGGTTTCAGCCCAGAGCTCCGCAACCACTGATGGGTCAGATTTTTGTCAACATCAGGGTCCTCTGCTCGCAGTGGGTATCGTCCATGTAAGGGATTTTACAGCCATTTGGTTTTCAGGTTGGTTAGGCCTTTAGTTTTGGCCTTTTGTTTGATGTTCTTTGCATCCTTTGTTGGTGAACCGCTATCTGTTTCACCCTGGTCGTCTATGTCCAGATCTCGTTTGTATTTTTGGCACTCTTTAATTACTGAGTGTAGTTTTTTGGTCGATTCATGCTGGTAGACTAGCTTTAGCATCCAGTCATTTGTTACCATTAGGTATCTTTCGAGCCCTATAGTTGTGGTCTTGTATGCTAGCTCTAGTTGGACCAATCCTCTACTCCCTTCTGCCCTAGGCAGGTACAAGCGATCTACATCTGCTTTGGGGTGATGCATGCTATACGTGGTTAGAAACTTTGTGATCTTTCTATCTATGCTTCGGACCTCTTCGAAATTCTAGTTTATCACACTAAACGAGTATGTAAGGTAGAGCCAAGTTGTTAATAGCTTCAAACTTATTTTTTGCATTTAGCTCAGTTTTGTTTATTGCCCTTATTCGTCTAAAACATTCCTTTCTAATCTTCTCTTTCATTGCAGCATGTTGGACCCCCTGTCCTTCATTTATTCCTAGGTATTTGTACACTTCTTTCTGATCCAGTTCACGGATCACGCTTTCCTTATCTAGTTCTATAGCCGTTGTCTTTACCAGCTTCCCTCTTTTAAAGGTTGCCTTAGTACATTTGTCTAGGCCAAATTCCATGGTGATATCGTCACTAAGTTTCTTTACTGTTGCTAACATGCCTTCTAGTTCATTATTATTTTGGCAAACAGTTTCAAATCATCAATATAGAATAATATACTTACCTAGTATGTGATATCCATACCCTATGTTATTTATATAAAACTTTCACAGGGAAATCGACACCTGATTTTAAAAACGTAATCAAAATTTGTTAAATTCCTTTATCGATTTTTTATATGTTTTTTTTTAGAAATAAAATAGCCCACATTTTTGTCTGAACAGACAAAGTTATTTTCATTAATTATAATGTAGATTTTTACTGTTATAAATTCAATGTTTTTTGCATTCAGCAAAAATGTCAATAATAACGCCATTATCGATGGACAATAATGCATTTTTTTAAATTTAAAGATCCGTAGTTAAAAATCTACGAAAAAAAAAAGTTATTTTCAAATCAAAATAATTTTAGCGAAAATACTTAGTTTTATTATCGATCAACTGCGCTAAAAGTGACTAACATTAAAAAAAAATGAAAAACACCTTTAACACTATCAATCAGCACGTTTCCAAGGTAGTTATCGTTGTTGATGATCCAGCGTTGACACCCAGTGTATTTTCTGTTGACTACGGAAAACAGGTTGGACATACAGTAGAATTTACAACATTAAAATGCACCACAGCCGTGCTGTTTAAACGAAACGCGTGTTGTGTCATCTGCATCAATTTGCAACCTCCCATAATTTGAAATAGCGGTCAATTTACATAAACAAAAAAAACAGAAGAAAATATATGAAAATGTATGAAAAATTTAAACATACCTTGAAAATATTTTTTCATCATTACGCTATATTTAATTATTCATCCATGTTATAATCTTTATATATAAGTTTCAGTCGAAGTAAAATATAAAAAGAATAAAATATATACATTTATAAAATATGGGATTAATGGAAATAATCGATATAAATGATGAAAATATTTAAAAAGAAAAATATTGAGTGAAAGATTTTTTTTTCCAGATCAAAAGCTTAAATTATAATTAATCGAATAAAACAAAAATTTGCCGAGAAGAAAAAATATTTTATTTAATTTTCCTTTTTTTTAAATCACAAAGTAAAACTTCCGTTTGAGCAGTTCCTGAATATCTTTCTAAAAAAGGTAAACATAATCAGTATCTCGAAGGATACATCTGTAAAATGTGTAAAAATCAACGAAAGCATGAAAATATAAATGAAATAAATCATCAAATTAATAAAAGGTGGGGTAGGAATCATATGGAAAAAAATTGTACTTCTCCGAAATTTGGAATGGAAAATCATTTTTTTTTAAAACTTCGTCCTTTAATAAATAAGTATCGAAAATGTTATTAAAATCGAATAAAATGCTGATTTTTGCCAGATTTTGAAATTTCTGACCTTTCGATTTCACGCTGAAAACTTCGTCCATTTTGTTCATACCTAAATTGTTTTTTGAATAGAAATGTATGCGTTGAGTTTTATGCTACTTTACTACTATTTTAAGAAAGTAGACAAAGCGTTGGTATTTCCAGATGAATCCTAGTTTCATTTTTTGGGTGTCAAGTTACACACTAATTTATATTTCTAGGAATTGTATAGGGGAATAATAGTTTCACTTTGTGTTTCTGCAAGATCATTTCGACCAGTGAATGTTTTGTTAAATCTGAACAGGGTTTTGAAAATACAGTGCAAAAAGGCGCGTTTGCACCTAAAACATTCTGGCCGATTTGGGCCATTTTCTGGTTTATTTTTTTGACCATTTATAGCGTATTTTTGGTGTTTTTTGGCTATTTAAAAAAATCTAGCGCGTTTTGGCAGCCAAACTAGCGCGAAAATATTTTTTGAGTTGGCAACAATCCGTCATACTGAACAGATTGTGTGACAATTAGAAAAAGAAAAACCTTGATCGACAACCGCCTAAGAATATTTGTCAAGAAACACCAAAGATTCGTCACATTTTATTTTCAACTTATAACTAACCTATTATCATATTATCTAATGTTTAAAGTTTTAATTACAATATTCAAATGTTTACATGATGATATGTGTCCCTATGAACTCTGTGCTCTTATTAACATCCGTGTTTTAGACAGTTTGATTTTAGAACTTGTTTTTATGAATAAGACTCATGGGCGCAGGAGTTTCAGCTATATAACACCCAGACCTTGGGTAAAATCTTGTAAAATCTTGTAAAATCCTGAAATACCTATAAATGAATTATTTTATAGTAAAATAAAGTAGATTTTTGAATTCCTCATGTCTGAAAATCATTGAAGAAATGGAAGCCACATCGGGTTGAAATCCGCACTTGTCTGGCTAATGCGTTATCTCCTTTAAACATAACTTCTGTTGTATTTAAATATTAATGACCCTTAATATAATTACAAATAATTAATTTATAGGTATTTCAGGATTTTACAAGAAAAGTTCAAGTATACTTTATAAGCAAAATTGTGGATTTAATTCATAGTAAAATAAAGTAGATTTTTGAATTCCTCATGTCTGAAAATCAGGATTTAACCTTTTAACGTATTCAGATATGTCAATTGGGAGCCGAGATATGAAATTTTGTCTGTTTTGGTGTGTGCTGGCAGCCATTTTGTTTTATGCAAATGAGGTAGTTCTTCCCATCTTTTTTCTTGCGAACATCTTTTTTCTGAAAAAGGACATCGTAAGGAACATTTTGGTACCCTAAATGTAGAATCATGGGTGTGTGTGTGGGGGGTGCAGGTAGGCCCTGCTGGCCCCCGGCCTACAGAGCATCTATGATGAATTTCAACTAGTTTACAAAGCATCTATGGACTAGAAAAATGGATAGCCCCAAGGATGAGTTTGGATGGCTGGTTCTTAAAACTTATGAAAAGTACAAATATGATATGTTCTATAGTTTTGAGAAGGGTCATTAATAGTCTAATACAACAGAAGTTATGTTTAAAGGGAATTGCATTAGCCAGACAAGTGGCTTCCACTTCTCAACAGACCTAAACCCGACAAGACTAAGTCACAGAAACACCCGGGCCCTGTGCTATAAGGGTTATCCCCTTTAAAAATAACCTCTGTTTAATCTGACTTTATTGAAGTTCCTGAGAAAGTAGTAGTAGTAGTAGTAGTAGTAGTAGTAGTAGTAGTAGTAGTAGTAGTAGTAGCAGCAGCAGGTGTAGTAGTTGTATGATTTAGATCTATTTATTTAATACTATGTCCCATAATAGTTGTTACATTTGAATATATAAATGTGACAATTATTATGGGACAAAGGTAGTAATAATTAGTCCTAACAGATTTTTCTCTAATTTTTATTTTTTCACTTATTAAACTTAAAATAAAACTTGAATTATATTCGATATTTATTAATAATTATCACACATTTGAAGTCTTTTTAAATATTTTATTCATTTTTTATATCTTTCTTTCAATCATTCACTTTCCTCCTCACTTTTTCTCACACTTGACTCTCTAATCTCTCCCTTCTTGTCCAATGAAAGGACATCGTTCGGT
>VCCN01005113.1:1511454-1521848 GCA_006491835.1 Architeuthis dux | reverse complement strand
ACTGTGTACTCGAACTTTTTTCGTAAAATGCTGAATACCTAGATTCACGTCTTCGGCTGTAACTTTCCATACCCAAAAAATACAAATTAACAATAGATAATGTTGGAAAGCTGACGATATATAGATGTGCATACCTCCATTGGGGTTTTCTCGTAAAATGCTGAATACTTAGCTTCACATTTTCGGCTGTAATTCTTTAACCCCAACACATACAAATTTACAAGTTACACTATTCGAGAGCTGGCGGAATGTATATATATATGTATATACCTCCATCAGAAATTAATTCCACAATCCATAGATTTTCATCGTAAAATGCTGAATAACAAGTTTCACGTTTTCGGCTGTAACTTTTCATACCCAACATATCCAAATAGACAATATCCATCGTTGGGAAGCTGATAGGATTACCTTTCTAACTCAAGAATTAATTCCACAATCCATAGAATTTGGACTGTGTACTTGATGTTTTCATCGTAAAATGCTGAATACTTAGCTTCACGTTTTGGGCTGTAGCTCCTTAAGCCCAACATATACACATTGGGAACATACACCATTGGGAAGCTGATAAAATTCCCTTTCGGACGATATATATATATATTTACTTTCATCAATAATTGATTCTACGATCCATAGAATTTGGACTGTGTACTTGAAGTTTTCTTCGTAAAATGCTGAGTACTTAGCTTCACGTTTTGGACTGTGATTTTTTAATCCCAACAGATACATACACCGTTGGGAAGCTGATAAAATTCCCTTTCTAGCGATATATACATGTTACACCTACATCAAAGATTAATTCTACGATTCATAGAATTTGGACAGTGGACTTGAAGTTTTCTTCGTAAAATGCGGAATACTTAGCTTCACGTTTTAAGCTGTAACCGTTGGAAAAGTTGAGGAAATTCTCTTTCCAACGATATATATATATATATATATATCCTTCATGAATTAAATCCACAATTTTGCCTATAAAGTATACTTGATAAAGTATACTTGACAATTCCTTGTAAAATCATGAAATACCTATGAATTAATATTTTATTGTAAAATAAAGTGGATTTTTGAATTCCTCATGTCTTAAACCCATGATTTAGCCTTTTAAAGTACTCAGATATGTCAACTGGAAGACGAGATATGAAATTCTGTTTTTTTGGTGTGTGCTGGCGGCCATTTTGTTTCACGCAAATGAGGTAGTTCTTCCCAACTTTTTTCTTGGGAACATCTTTTTTCTGAAAGAGGACATCCTAAGGAACATTTTGGTACCCTAAATGTAGAATCATAGGATGGGGGTGGGGTGCACGGTAGCCCCTTGCTGGCTCCCGCACTACAGCCATTGGCTGGATACTTTTAAGACATGGCTACCTCCTAAACCCCCGGGGACAAACACATAACCTACTTTTGATTTCACTTAGTGATTGCTTGAAGCAGAAGCTGTTGGCTGGATAATTTTCGGACATGTATGCAAAAAACACTGAAAATCATATAAGAATTTATGTTATATATGCTGTATGTATATTGAGATGCGCTGAATCCGCTTTTATTTTTTGTCTCTGATGCACAATTCTCGAGTTATAAGAATACAAACATACAAACATTACTACTTTAGATATATAGATTTATTTTTATCATTGGATGAAGTATTGTAAACCATTGTATTAAATTAAAATTAACAATTTCACAAAGGTTTTCCTGGCCCACAACTGCTAAATACGAATATCTTCGTTTTTCGTGCAGTTTTTCTTATACTTCCTTGATGTAACTATATGGCCCATTTTCTCTGTCTCATCGGAGGTCTCAAGGAAACAGGTAGCACAATAGAGAGTGTAACTGTGAAAACTAGTAGCATTGAAAGTGTTAATAAAACAAGTTTCTTTCATTAACTACTGAAATGTTTTTCATTTCATTTTTACAGTTGTTTCGGCGGCGTAAGTCAAATATATTCCTTAGTGGAGGTGGGGTGGGCATTGTGTCACCTCTGTCATCAAATGGACTTACGGTGTAGTAAGCTTGGAATATCGGGCTTACGAGTTCAAAGGGAAATTCTGTTTTTATTCGCGGTTTTCTGGACTAGCGGGCGATTTTATACGTAAAAATTTGGGGGGTCCACATTCACCCGCCTTATATCGCAAACCGTGATATTGTAACGAAATAGACCAGATCAGGTTACCGGTGGCCAGTGGGGATAGGAACGTGGTCAGATTTGGAATCTGTGTCAAACTGCCTACGTGACCAACTTGGGTATCATGTTATAAAAAAAAAACGTTGGGAATTTGAAAAGTGGGAGGAGTTATGACCATTAGGTATATAAAGGCTAGATCAAAAACAAATAAAGTAAGTTGGGGGTCGCGAGGTGTCCCTGCCTCACGGCAGTGGCAGTAGCAGTGCCAGTAGCAGTAGCAGTAGCAGCCCTGAAAAGTGACCCACTCCTTTAAACAACGACATGCAACAGAATTTCCGTACCTCGTCGAAATCCGCAGACCAGCCCAGAAATTGACCTGCTTGGTACGGAAATAAAGCTTCTAGATAATTTAAGATCCGTGGATTTTGTCATCTTTTCTCTCCACACACGTGGGAGTGTTTTCTTTGTGTCCAAGAATGAATTTCCCTCCACAGAGACATCAGCGGCAGACCGGACAGAGAGACAAAATCATCATCATCGTCGTCATCGCGGACAGAGAATCATCATCATCGCCGCCCGCAGCCCGCGGAGGCGATCCGGACAGAGAGACATCATCATCATCGCAGTCCGCAGCCGCGGAGGAAAAAATGATCGTCTCTGAAATTATCTATCTCTCTCCCTCTCTCTCAATCTCTCTCTACAAATATTTCCCTCATGGCGACCCTCAACAAACTTTCCCCCATGGCGACCAGAGAGGTCCAGGTTCGATCGGCCGTTATGCTACACATCTTTCCCTCATGGCGACCCTCAACAAACTTTCCCTCATGACGACCAGAGAGCTCGAGGTTCGATCGGCCGTTATTCTACAATATAGCGAACCACGCTATATCGAGGGACTCCTGTATTAGTCACCTGGAGGTTTATGTTATGTTTATCTCACAGACAACGATCTGGGGAATTTAATTTTGTTATGAACTTCTGTTATTGACAGATTTCTTTTAACACTTTCACTGCTTTCTATGAAGATCTTCATAGAGAGCCTTCCTGGGTAGCAACTGTTAAATACACAGATCTTTACTTTTCTAGCAGTACTTTAATTCCTATACTTCCCTGATGTAACTATATGACCCAGTTTACCGGTCTCATCGGTGGTCTTAAGGAAATGGGTAGCACAATAGTGGATAGTGAATAATAAAAGCCAAATATGAAAATGAGTATGTTTGTATGATGTTTGGTTGTCTGTGGTGCCTGCTAGCTGAGATCCTACAACTCATAATGGACTGTTCCAAATGAGATAGATTGTACAACGAATAATAGAATGAAAGGGTGGGAAAATGTGACGTTCCAATATCAAAGAAGTGTCCTGTGTCTGTCAACAATCAAAGAGACTCTCTGTCTATTTCTCCTTTTACTCTCTTTCGGCTTTGATGTTACCTACAGTGAGCAAACAGTTGGAAGTGGAAAGCAACGCAACAATGTCAAATGCTTTCTCCTTTGACTTTATTTAATGTAGCCAACACAGTGAAGAGGAATTGAGAGTGATGACTTTTCTTAAGTTGAGACTTTCAAAAAACTTAAAATTAGGATACTTGAATTAATAAAAAAACCCAAAAAACTTGCCTAATAAAATCACTTTTGGCTCCATATTACCGATCCATACATAAATAACCCTTTGTCATTTTTTACAGGTATCCATGCTAGTAGTGGATAACTGACATCATTATGGAAATCCCATCAAGTTTAATCCCGCAAGGGTTTTAATCTCTTAATCATTATCTTTCATTTTTCAAAAGTTCACAATGGCTAAATACAAAGATCTTTGGTTTTCTAGCAGTACTTTACTCCCTATACTTCCCTGATGTAACTATATGACCCAGTTTACCCCGTCTCATTGGCGTGTCAAGAAAACGGGTAACACAATAGCGCAGGAGTTGGCAAACCTTTTTGGACGCGGGACGACGTTAATTTCGAGCCCTGGTCACAACAGATAAATATGAAGATCTTTGTTTTTGTAGCAGTCTCAAGGAAACGGGTAACACAGTAGGGAGTATAACTGCTAAAGGCGTGTAGCATTGAAAGTGTTTAGATGAAGATAAATAGTATTGAAAATCAATAGAGTGTTGATATTTGTTCAACGCAAGTCAGTTAAAACTCACTTTTCAAATCCGGGTTAAGCAACAATCTGCCAGGTCAGTGCGGAATGGGCCGGATAAAGTTAATGTGACCATAGCATATGTCATAAAGGGGCCCCAACATTTCAAAAATACGCATAAATATTAAAACACGTACATTTTTTACCTACATAGTAAAGTATATATTTTCCCCTTTGCTACACAATCAGGTAGTACGGAATGGATTCTGCAAACACAAAGTAAATGAAAAGAAACTTTTGATTTCAGATCAACCAAAAGGCCCCCATGACCCCCTCTTTCGTTGTACCAGTCTTCTTTATTTGTTAAATTAATGTTTCTGTCCATTCTCTACAACTCTTTATATCTTCTGGGGGGTTTTATAATCTTAAAACAACAAAGCAACAGAATTGGGTAAAAACGAATTTCTTTTTTAATATGAGAAAAACATCAGTTTTATTCGTGAAAAAAATCAGTGGAATTGTTTTCCGTACTACTTCTAATGTTAGATATTTAGGGAGCCGTGGGCGGGGTCACAAATTTGACCACCACAGGTGTTGAAAGTCATAAACAGTATATCGACCAAAACCCAAACTTTTTGACCACTGTTCAAAAGTCATAAACAGGATATCGATGAACCCCGACCTGCAGGTGGGAGGCTGGAAAACCAGCGTTGGCGTTCGAACCTTATAAAAAGCCATACATCGCCCTCGGAAAACAGAGAGACAGAGCTCCTAGCTCGGGAAAACACCACACCAATTTCCCGGTTAGAAAAACTTCTGCCGGCTCTCATTATCTCTCTCTCTCACTCTTCATTCTCCGCCACGGCACGATGTATCTGATGCAATAAAAATAAGTCTACAGTGTTCCTTTTTCTCAAAGAAATCATCATCAGTAGTAATAGAAGTGATGTAGACGCGAATGCACAGACACAGTACAGCCTTGCTTTACCACCTTCCTCTTTGTCCGTTTGCTTTAGCGTGACAGAAACCAACAAACAATCAAAAACAGTCCAAGAAGCGATATGGGCTTTTATATTATAAGATTCCCTAAAAAGTTGAAGATTCGTTGTGAATATTGAGAGAGACAACTGTGAAAGGTTGGTTAGAGAGACAGCGCACACACCCTGTATTGGCATATAAAAGGGATGGACTCATCTTTAGTCCAGCAGCATTAGGTTCAAACATTAAAATTAATTTAAACAAAGCTGATTTGTGTAGGATAGTTGCCACATGACACCAGAAACACTATACTAAAAATCCCCTGGAATCCCAATGGAGCTTCCCGAGAAAAATATCACATCGGCGTGGGTTTTAATCAATTGTTCAACCTCATTCATAGGTTTGGCTGCAATTTTATGACTATTTCGTCTAAATACGGCAGCCATCTTGAACGCCATGTTGGATTTCTCGGGAAGCTCTCTATATATAGTAGTAGTAGTATTATAACAAATACAAATCATATATAAGAAATCCGATATATGTTGTTGAAAATATTTAATCAGAGTGACATATAGAGAAACCTGCATTATGTAGAGTCCGGGCAGGGACGGCTGAAGCCGTAGCCAGCGTAAGGACACTACTATACATTTTTACATTATTCATTTTTAATAGGATTTCTCCTAACAATAATTCAACCCTTTCCTCAGTGTTTTGAATTGATTTTCAAAATGCGTGTAAAATACACCAAGCTTGATTGAAAGTAATCTAGGCACCTTAGACATACGAATATGCCTTTGTACCTACATTGTAAATATTAATGTGAACAGATTTGTGATTTCTAACAGGAGATATTTTCTCGGTTTAATTAGATGCATATACGTGGCCTGTTCTCTCAGATAGCGTAATGGTTAGCACGTCTGCCTCACATGCACAAGATACCGGGTTCGATTCCCGGTATGAGCGAAGAGTATGGAAAACTCTTCGTTAGAACAAATGTCCCTGTGCACATTGAGTACACTCTAAGCTGTGTGATTAGGGTGGAGGTATGACTGCGATGGACGTGCGTCTTGCCATGGGGGTGGCCAGTAGGAATGAAGTCCTGGTCTCGACCAGACTTGCAAGGATCACTAAGCTGACGCATGCAAAGTTTGTAGGCCTTGGTTCAGTCTACCGCCAAGTCATATCAAAGACTTTTTGTTTAAGTGGTACTCAATGCCTCTTCACTAAGCACTCAGCACAAGGACTAGGATTGAGGAACCTCTCCCCGAGGCTAAGGGACTACGACCAGATCACTTTGGATACACCTGGTTCTCGATAGATCGCCGAAGTATAGCAACGTAGAGCCATGGTCAGTACCTAGATGGGTGACCATTGAGGGATGTCGTAAGCAGAACGAAGATTCGACAGGCCTGGCAAGCCGGAAGTGGGTCTTACTATCAATTGCCCGTGTGTACCTAACCATATGACACACTCGATGAGGGTATAGGTGGACGATAGATAGATAGATACAAATATTTTCAAAGGACGCTTGCTTAAGTTCAGCCTAGTCTATCACAATAGTGGGACATCCAGTGTGGATTGAACTCACTAACAATGGCTTGCAAGACTTGCCTGATCATCACTCTTCGGCTGATGTAAGACGATATCCATAAGCCTTGAATAATTAATTAGTACTAGAGCTAATCCAATTGTCTTCCCATTGTTGTGTTTTGCAAAGGCCTCTTCTAACCTTTTCATTTTCGTGAGGGTGGGACAATAATGGGCGTTTACGATAACCTTTTTACCAGTGCCAACACCAACACGAGCGTTTATTATTAGAAACCGTCATCCAAAACTGTCAGCATCAATATAGGTGTATTCAGTTTTTAAATGGATCTGGCTGGATGGCTATGTATGTGTCACAAGTACAGGCCACACCAATGGAGCTAGAGGGCTGAAAATTTCAACATTTACTCCTTATCATGTCTAGAACAATAGGGGGTCGATTTACAATGTAAGTCTATGCTAAATTGGTCCTTAGTTTGTATCCAACAAAAGGCGAGAGGTGTAACTTATTCATTGATCCCCCTTTTATCAATGTTTTAATTGATCAACCCCAACACGGCATACTGCCAAAAGACTCTGGTCACTTGACGGTTTCTATTGAGTGACTGACCAGACCTGTCTTTTTCATTCTTTTACTTATTATGGTGGGTGGGGGTGGTTGAGGTGTTGGCCTGATGTACGGCTCACCCCGGGAAAGTGGCCACGCAATACACCGCCCCTCCTTCCTCCCCCCAGGCGTGGTCACTGTCTGGCTTTCCTGGCAGAGGCCACTGCGTGTGGCATCTCCTACATTACTGCACCCGTAGTAACACCTTCACGTGAGGTCCCCTGATTCAACAAAGTTTGCTACACATCTTGGCACAAGCGAGTGTCCGGTGATATAACTGGATTTGCAGGCTAGGCCCATTAGCCTTGGTTGGCAGTCAGCCTAGGAGAAGGCAATCTCTGATTAAAAAAGCATTCGCATTCCGGCTGTTGGATGATGTTTCCACCCCCTTGTGAATATCTTCGGGAGGGGGGGGAACGGTTATTGGAGTAAACAATGTCTGTACGAGTTTCTGTCTTGCGTCCTCGCAATCAAAGACAGCAACCTTTGATTTAGACCTCTGCACTCCACACCATTCATTTTTGCCTCCCTATGAGCAGGTGTGCCTCGTGGCGGCGTTTCTGTGTTACCATGCTTTTTCATACCCTACTTGGAGCTAAGGGGAAAGACTGAAACCTCGCACTAAACTAAGAAGGAAGAAAGAGAAAACCACCAATCTTCTGCTAGTTACCTTATCTATACCTTTGCCCGAGTAAATTAAAAAGCAAACAAATTAATAACTACGACAATCAAATTACAAAATAAGGCAAGAAAATGAAAAAAGACAAGCAAACTGAATCGAGGCGTTGATCTTTAATTTGCTTGTCATATTTTAACATTTGGTCACTGTTTTTACTTTGCTTGTTTCACTTTTTAATTTGCTCGGGAAAAGGTATAGAATGACAAGACATTGTGTCCCGGCTTCTCCGAAGATCCATGGCAGATTGACGACGTCAGGAAAACAAGCCATTATCAGGCATGAGCTCAGTAGGTTCAACATTGACATTACTACACTATAGGGGACCAGACTCCCATCAAACAGCAGCCTCAGAGAATGGGGCTACACGTTCTTTTTGGTAGGAAGTGGAACCAGACGAACAACGACTGCATGGCGTCGGATTCGCAGTAAGAAACTCAAAGACGTTTTTAAAGAAATGGTATTCAATGCCTCTCCACTAAGCATTCAGCACAAGGACTAGGATTGAGGAACCTCTCACCGAGGTTAAGGGATTACAGCCAGATCACGTTGGATACACCGGTTCTCGTAAGAGCGCCGAAGTATAGCAACGTCGAGCCTGGTCAGTATCTAGATGGGTGACCATTGGGGGATGCCGTAAGCAGAACGAAGCTTCGACAGGCCTGGCAATCCGGAAGTGGGTCTTACTATCAATTGCCCGTGAGTACCAAACCACATGACACACTCAATGAGGGTATAGGCGGACGATAGATAGATAGAAATATTTTCAAAGGACACTTGCTTAAGTTCAGCCTAGTCTAGAACAATAGTGAACTGCTGATCATCACTCTTAGGTTGAACCACCATCTTAAGGTACTGACCAGGTCCTCTCCCTCCATGTGTCAGCCTCAGTTGCTTTTGCTAAACAACATATGTTGATTTTGCTGAAACCCACATAAGAATGTTGCTTTTGCTGAACAACATATGTTGCTTTTGCTGAAACCCACTTACGAATGTTGCTTTTGCTGAACAACATATGTTGCTTTTGCTGAAACCCACATAAGAATGTTGCTTGTGTCGAATGTTGCATCTTGTGAATATGCAAAACAAATATCGTAAAAATCCAGTCACGCCCAAATATACGAGATATCAACGAGTCTGGTTAGTCATTCAATAGAAACCGTCATGTAACCAAAGTCTTTTGGCAGCATGCCGTGTTGGGGGTGATCAATTAAAAAACTGGAAAAGAGGTGATTAATGAATAAGTTACTTCTCTCGCCTTTTGTTGGGCAGAGATCACTAAAAATCTGAATTTTCAACAAAAAAAAACAAAGACAAGAGTGAATGCTGCAGGACACAAACTAGGGGGGTCAATTTAGGATGAACTCACATTGCAAACTGAACCCCACTACTAAAATCCTATTTAGGGGGAGAATTTTCAAAAAATTAAAATTTTTCTGGACATAATAAGGATTAAATGTTGAAATTTTCAGCCCTCTAGCTCCATTGGTGCGGACTGTACGCGTGATACATAGATACATAGCCAGCCAGCCAACGATCCGACCAGAACAATTTGAAAATAGAAGAAACCTACGTTGACAGTTTTGGTGACAGTTTTGGTTGACGGTTTCTAATACATGATGGCGCGGTGTCGTAGCTGAACTGGTAAAGGTATTGATCCTTTAATCAAACAATTTACGTTCGAGTCAACATATGAATCTTCCTTATCAAAATCGAATACCAACGTCGGTAGGTTTTCACAATAAAAGAAGGATGTAAGAATAAACATTGTTAGCAAAAGAGGAATGTTGTATTATGGAGTTATGGCTTTCGTAAAGTGAAGTGACAGTATATTATACCCAGGTTCATAGCGTTCTTCAGCGTGGAGGTGCGGGCGGCGTAACGGCACAGAAAACAGAATCGACGAACCGAGTTCGAATTCCGACAGTTCATTTCGCACTTTTTTAAAAAGGCACGAATCCACTTCTCCCTGCGCTCTGTCCTGATATCCCTGACAAAATGTCTCGTCGCTTGGGGAAAACCACTAAGTAGCAGCAAAAATGCTGTTACCCCCATAGTCAACCTTGTCATAACAAGGTCAGCTCATATCAGCGGAATGTGTGCCTCGTGACAAATAATGATAGGGGAAGGGGGCGGATGTGCGAGAGAAAAAAGTTAAGGAAAGAGATAGACAAACACGGAGAGAAAACAAGAAGAACTAGAGAGAAAGGAAGGAAGGAAGGAAGGAAGGAAGGAAGAGTGTGGGCACCAATGAAAAGAGGGAGGGGGAAATTAGAGAAAGGGAAACAGAGCAGGAGGTATAGAAAGAGGAGCACAAATTAAGAAAACGAGCCAAATTCTGCTCCTAATTCTACTTCCTTGTGTAATTCTACTA
>VCCN01005113.1:1478583-1490461 GCA_006491835.1 Architeuthis dux | reverse complement strand
TAAAACACCTACATTATATAGCAATTATATTAAAACACGTACCATATATAGCAATTATATTAAAACACGTACATTATATAGCAATTATATTAAAACACCTACATTATATAGCAATTATATTAAGACACGTACAATATATAGCAATTATATTAAAACACGTACAATATATAGCAATTATATTAAAACACGTACATTATATAGCGATTATATTAAAACACGTACAATATATAGCAATTATATTAAAACACCTACATTATATAGTAATTATATTTTTTCATTTACTATACAGACAGATAATACAACAAATATTTCAGTAATAGTATTACTTTATTTTCGCTTTGATCTTTGTGCAGTGGTAATGACTTCAGTTTCAAATACCTTCGTATTTATGAGTCATATAAGTATAGATACCACACTCCCATTAATTACCGTATTAAAATAATAACTCCAATTAAGGGTGACAATTGGCTAAAATTGCTAACTTCAAACAGCCAGTTGCTCATAAAAGTGTTGGATATTTAGGCGGCCAAAGGTTGGTCACTCAATAGAAACCGTCACGTGACCAACGTCTTTTGGCAGCATGCTGTGTTGGGGGTGATCAATTAAAGAATTGGAAAATGGGGTGATCAATGAATGAATGCATTTCTTTTGCCCTTTGTTGGGCAGTGATCACTAAAAAAAGTCAGGATTTTCAACAAAAAAACAAAAAAAAGCATGCGTGAATGCTACCGTACACAAAAAGGGACCAATTTAGCATAAACTTGCTTCGCAAATTGAACCCCCACTAAAAACCTATTTTCAAAAAACAAAAATACCGTTAAACATACTAAGGAGTAAGTGTTTACATTTTCAGCGCTTTGGCTCCATTGGTGCGGTCTGTGCGCGCGACACATAGATAGCCAGCCTTTTAAAAATTGAAGAAACCAATAAAGCAGTGATCAGTGATGGAATTTTTCGCTCCAGAAGGTTGCACGCCACTCGAAATTCACAGACATATGAAAGCAATTTATGGCGCAGAATAAATACTGAAAGTAGAACTTTTGTTTTGCATCAGGACAACGCAAGGCCGCATTGCAGCCAACGAACGGCGCAAACGGTGAGAAGCCTGCAGTTCTCAGTTGTTGCTCACCCTCAGTACAACCCTGATTTGGCACCATCAGACTTCTGGTTGTTCCCAAAATTGAGAGAGGCGATGAAAGCTCAAAGTTTATGTGCGCAATTGGATCAAAGATAAACCAGAAATTTTCATCATGGACGGAATGAAAAAGAGGACGGAATGAAAAAGAGGACGGAACGTTTGGAAAACTCAGGAAATCCCTTGTTTCACAATGTTTCTGTAACAGGCAGACTTTGAAGTGTAACAATATGACCAAGATAGATAGATAGATAGATAGAATAAGTTTAAAGGCGTATATTCAAAATAACGCAGTGTATATAAAATGTGTTTGTTAGGTCAGGAATTAGGATGAGGACTATATTGACAAATGGTAAACAAAATGAATTGTTTTATTTGGCTGAAATTGAAAACTAAGGAATGTTTGTAACTACAGCCCGGCTCGATTCAACGAAGAAGACAGGAAAGTAAAAGGGTTTGACGCTTCTTACTGATGTAATTCTCTGAGGTTTTAGTACAACTTGATATACATAGACAATCCTTAGTACAACGTGTCAGTACAACCTTTTGGTACAACACTTAATACACTCTCTAATACAACGTGAAAACTACAATACAATGATAAAGCCGCGAATTAGGCAAAATACACAAGTACAGTTAAACATAATAAATCGCCATACATAACGTTTACGTTTGAACGTAGAAAACTGCAATACAACGATGAAGCCGTTGGGCAGATACAAGTGCGGTTTAAACAGTAGGAATCATCAATATGCAACATACGTAGCATTTGAACACACAAACGAGAAATACACGCAAAGTACGATTAAACAGCAACAATATACAACATACGTAGCATTTAGACCCAAAATGACTCAATAATTACACAAGGAAAGAATAAGTTCATGAAGCTTATAGGTGTGGCTATATCCTAGTTCACGATGAATTGAACTACAGCATAGAAGTTCGAGATGAAGGTGGAAACTCAGTTCTATTTACCGTAATTCACCCTTTGCCGGTTGTAGATTATCTTGGGACTTTGTGTCGTGATTCTGCGGAGAAGACAATCGTGCACCGCTCTGAACGTTGGTTTGCGAGACTGATGTGGTGGAGTCTCGGGGCTCTTAATATGGGCAAAGAAATGCGTGTGTGTGTTAAAACACGTGTTTTTCATTAACCCCGGTGTCATAAGGTCAAATTATTCTAACCCCAGCTTCGGCGTGATCAAATCTGGAGTCCCCTTTTGTGAGATAGAGATACCCACGAATCTACCAGGGGTGTTCCTGGAGACCTTGGACCTATTTAAATTCTCAGTTAGCTGGAGACAAGGCCGGCCGAAACGACTCTGTCTGTCACGAGGCGCCATACGATGACGCCTGGCCGCTCCCTACCCCAAGCTTCACCCCGGACACTTGGATCTCTGTGAAATTATTTTCTCAATTTATTTCTGTACTGAAGGCAGCTACAATGTTATTGAAATGAGGGTTTCGTTTTGTTAAAATAACAAACAAAGAAATTACAGACTGAATTCTGATTAAGAATTTAGAATAACAAATAAATGTCGGCTGATCCGGCCAAAGAATTTACTGAAGCAAACAAAAAAATCATGTATTGTTTTAACGTCAAGAAAAGATCACATGTTAAAAATGGGCACACCGATAAATAGAGGTGAAAAACCCAGAGAGAAAGAAGGAGGGAAAGAGACCAGGACTAGCTGTCATGGTCAGTCAAACTCAGTGTTTTTAGAGCTGCACAGCTTTTTGACGTGAAGTGTAAAAATATGAGATAGATGCGACTTACAGAGTTTAAAAGAGAAACAGAGTAGCAGCTATACTTTGTCTGTTTGTTTGACAACTCAAAATTCGACAATATTCTGGATGAGAACTTTAACCTACAAGGAGTGTTGTAGTAGATTTTGTAGTATCACGTATCTTACAGTGCAGATTCCCGGAGCGTCGCTACGAGTAAAGTTGAATAAAAAAACGAACATAATATTTTAAATCGGACTTCGTTTTTCTCAATGAACCAGTTGACTTTCATATCAGTTCCTTTCAGCAAAGCCACGGCATACGAACGAAGAATGGCGTTCAAACTATATCCGACCAGTTGCAACTATACACACCAGTGCAACATACAAGTTGTTTGCTTATATGGGGTATCACCAGACCCTATAACGTAACAGAAGAAGAAGAAGAAGAAGAAGAAGAAGAAGAAGAAGAAGAAGAAGAAGAAGAAGAAAGAAGATACCCACCCTGTCTATGTGTAGATAAAGGAAATGACAGGTTTGAAAACACATGTGGAATTTACAATAAACAAAGTCTCCCGTGTTGATAAAATACAGGTGGTATTGTAGAAAATGTGTTGTTGTTAAATCAAAGGTAAGAATCGCCGCCATTTTTGTTATCTTTGATTAAAAGAAGAAAGATAATTCCATGACTCTAGGGCAGCCATTCTTATTCTGTTTTTGGGCCACCGATATCCATAAGAGCCCTTCTGGAGTTCCAAGCTCCCATGTCAAACGGGGATACAAAACGAATGGATAGGCAGAATTTAATTTATCATTATTTTTAGTCTATGGTCCTCTTCAATTGTGCCAAGGCCCTCAAGGGGTCTTACGGTCCCAGTTGTGAACGGCTGTTCTGGGGTATTCATCAAGTTTACAAGAACAAAGAAATGATTTTAAGATATCTCTGGAGAAAAATCAATTAAAAAAGAAACTGCCGACCAGGGAGTCCTGTACGGGCCAAATAGCGCGCTTGCCGTAGAGCAATGGTTAGCCAACTAGTCTTGAAGACTAGCTGCGACCGAACCGTAGGCGAAGTCGCTCTTATCAAATGTAATTGTCACAGAACTGCCCCATTTCTCGGAAACTATTAAAGATAGAAGCATGCAGTTTTCACCATTCGATAACATGTGTTTTGAAAATTCGTTTAGATTTAAGAAGAACTACCCGATTTAGCCCGGCCCATTCGTCACGATTTTGGGGGTTTTCACCAATCGATAGCCCATTATTTTAAGGTTTATTACGTAGACGGCAAATGTGGTGGTTTTTAGTATTTGGGGAATTATGATGGTTTTTCTGGAGCAAGCTATTTGTAGTAATAATTGATTATACGGATGTAAAATACGATGTAAACACAACCTGAAAACAACGTTATATTACATCTATATAAGCAAGGATTACCTCATTTTTAGTGCTGATAAAGATTTTCTGGATATGTTTTCACTAAACGATAGAACATAAGCGAGGGAGCATTATATCCTCACTTTTAGTGCTGATATCCTTATCTGGTGCTATTAATTCATAATAAACATTGATTTTCTGTTGCTATTGTGGCTCAGATTAAGTGATGTAAATATCAATCGGCTTCTGCCATGGATATTCTAGGGTATTCATCAAGTTTACAAGAACAAAGAAGAGATTTAAAGATATCTCTGGAGAGAAATCAATTAAAAAAAGAAACTGCTGTCCAGGGAGTCCTGTACTGGCCAGACAGGGCGCTTGCCGTAGAACAATGGTTAACCAACTAGTCTTGAAGACTAGCTGCGACCGAGCCGTAGGCGAAGTCGCTCTGATCAAATGTATTGGTCGGAAACTATTAAAGATAGAAGCATTCGGTTTTCACCATTCGATAACATGTGTTTTGAAAATTCGTTTAGATTTAAGAAAAACGCAAGCTTGTCACATGGATCATTTCTAACGTAGTGAGTTCGATCCTCACTGGGTGCTTCGTTATCTCGTCCTTGTCCCAGTCTAGACTAAGCCACTAAAGCCAGATATGAATCTTAATGAAAGATGAAAAAAAACCTGGAAATCCTGGATCCTTAGTTAAAAACACATTAGGGGAGACTCGCGTGAGATGCCGGGTTGGTTTATAATGTTAAAACGGCAAAGCAATAGGTTCAAGTTTGGAGAATTTAAAGTCCATCGAGGATTACATGGAATTTGACTATTCCACGTAGTATAAGTATTTCCTAAGTAGAAGTAGAACCATACACTGCAGGCTCGACTCTAGGGTTCCTGGCGCCCCGGGCAAGCTGAACTTCGGCGCCCTTTTAAACCTAAGTGAGCTTTTCGTCGGTCATGAGCATTTCCTTTGACGAGCGTCTCTCTTAGTTTCACCACACTAGAAATAATTTAACTGTCAGATATTTCTGAAAAATCTGACTTCACATCATCAGGGAATTTTTTTAATTTTGACTGTTTTCAATCTGTTTAATTTATTCATTTTCTCATTTTCCCATTTGTATTTGGAAAGTTCTACTGTCTCATACGCATGACAGGCACTTGGCGCCCTGGGCGACTGCTTGTGTTGGCGGTGCCTAGGGTTCAGTGGTACAAATGGTCCTCATTAAACCTCTGGGGGGAAATCAAGGGAAGACATCGAGATTGCTTTGAAAAGTGTTTGTCTGAATGACCTAGTGGGTAAAAGCGTTGGTTAAACATATCTATTAACCTACCTGACGGTCGTGAGTTCAATCCCTTGGTCGGGTAGTGCGCAGAAGTAATATACTCTGGGTCAGTGGAAGAGGCAGACAAGCGACATCGCAAGGACGAATTAACAAGGAAGAATTAACTGATACGAGATATCCTCTGGCATGGACAGTGGAATGAGAACAATCTAACACCGTGGATTGAATAAAGGGTTTGGTTCAAAATTCCCAGGAGGTTACCAACTACGACAGACACCTGAAGAAGGCCGAAGGTACACCTGCCGTAACTATAACAACCAGGACGAGGACACTAGTCTGAGTAAATCAGTGTATAATAATTCTTTGAAAAATACATATGAATTGTATGTTACAAATTGTATGTTACAAATCCAGATAGGAGATGCGGGGTGGCCGAACTGGTAACGGCTCGGAGAATGGAGTCGGCGATCCGAGTTCAAACTCTGGCTGCGACAATTTGTGTTCACTTCGCACCAATTCCCTTGGGAAATGCATGAATCCCCCCGACTGATATTGTCCGACTCTATAATGTGTTCTTTTCGTAGTCTCCTGCCTCACCATTCCGGCATCCAAGATGAAATTACAAAATGTCCTCTCGTCTTCTGTCTTCTACTCTCCACCCGATCAACGTGGCCCAGTGGTAGAGTGCTCGCCTCCAGTTCGGTAGGCCAGGGTTCAATCCATGGATGAGTCATACCAAAGACGAAAAATGGTACTCAATGCCTTTCCGCTAAGCACTCAGAACAAGGATTGAGGAACCTCTCCCCAAGGCTAAGGGGTTACAGCCAAATCGTCTTTGATACACCAGCCCTCGTATGATCACCGAAGTTAGGCAACACCGAGCCTTGTCAGTTGACCATTGACGAATACTAGGTGCCGTAAGTAGTACGAAGCTTCGATTGGCCTGGTAAGCCAGAATTGGGTCTTAGTAGCAATCGCCCGCAAACGTTGTTGGTCTCCTGGAGATAGATTGACACACTGATATTCGAACCTCGTATACGGAAGATGTTGTCAAATGTGATTGTATTTATGCTATGAATATTGTATAACACTAATCGTCCGGATGTGTTGATCTACTTTTATCTGACCTTTACCCGAAATGAAATACCGATTCCTGGAACTTGATAGATAGATAGATATGAATAGATTAGATAGATATGAACAGACTGAGATGGATAGATAGATATGAACAAGCTGAGATATATATATAGACATGAACAGACTGAGATAGATAGATAAATAGATAGGTAGATATGAACAGAGATAGATAAATAGATAGCCAGATATGAACAGACTGAGATAGATAGATGGATAGACAGATATGGACAAGATGAGATAGATATATAGACATGAACATACTGAGATAGATAGATAGATAGATAGATAGATAGATAGATAAATATATCATCATCATCATCATCAGCCGTTATAAGTCCACTGCTGGACGAAGGCCTTTCCCATCTCCTTCCATGACAACCTATCTTGTGCTAATCTCTGCCAAGTCTACCGGCAAACTTTTCTATCTCGTCCCTCCATCTTGTGTCTGGCCGTTTCCTACTTCTTTTACTATCCCATATGAACAGACTAAGATAGATAGGTAGATATGAACAAAGATAGATAAATAGATAGCCAGATATGAACAGACTGAGATAGATAGATGGATAGATAGATAGATACGAACAGACTTTGTATAGATAAATAGATAGATAGATAGATACGAACAGACCTTGTATAGATAGATAGATAGATAGATAGATAGATAGATAGATAAAAGGAATTTGATACACCTGACAAGTGTCACAAATGCCAAAATGTATACCAGGATGCAGACCATTTCCAGCCATGTGTGTATCATCTGACTCATATAATAAATACACAGTGTGTGTTGGGCGGTTGGTGTGTTGGTTGGTTGGCTGGTTGGTTGGTCCCGCTGCCATGGGGAAAAGGCAGTATGGCATTTGAATTTGAATTTCCCCACGTTTCTACGTCCTTCCCTCTACAGCCAGTCACCTTTCACACCGCCCCCTCCACCAGCACGGTACCCCAACCCACCCAATGCAAAAGGGGGAAACGGGGAAGCTAAAACAAGCAGGAAAGAAAGAGATGGAAAGAAGAAAGTCGAATTAAATATAGTCTAGTCTCTCCCTTTCCCACCATATACATTAGGCAGGTTGGAGGTTGCCGTGCTGGTGGAGGTGGGTGTCCAGCCAGTCACCACTGTACACCGCCCCCTCCACCAGCACGGCAATCCCAACCCACCCAATGTACAATCTTCAGCCCGAACATATGTTTACAAAAAGAACTGAGCACACGTGAACCGTCACGTAGCTCTAATCTGTCTGACTGTAGATGGTGTTGACCTCGAGATGAAATTCAAGTGGCGTGGGCCGCGTTCGGGGAGGCACACTCATTGTTTGCAGAAGTGACACACAATTTCGAAGCTGGCAGTGCCTGGCTTGAAAAATCCAATTTCTGTGAAACCTCTGACAGAGATGTTTGATGTGTCAGACAGGTTTGTTTGAACATGGTGGAAAGTTGACTTTGATGAAGGACTCGGGAAAAGGACATTCAGGCAGAAAGGGGAGGCTTTCAGCTCCCTCTAAAACAAAGAAATGATTTCAACATTGCGCTTTATTAAAGCGAAATTGAGGTGATTCATCGTATTAATTCTGTTGTCACTTAGACGGCGATGGGGGCAAAGTATTTTGTTACACCCCTTAGTCCAGTGGTTCCCAACCGGGGGGGGGGGTATTCCAAGGGGGGATAAGGCTATTAGGTAAAAGTAAAAGTCCAGTCTAGAGATTGTTTTTCTGTACTTCTATCTATCAAGTCGATATTAATATAATTTATCTATATGAATTCTACTTCTGATATCAGATATCCTTTACTTCTTCCTTCTTTTCTTTCTTTCTTTTAGAAACCGTCAAGCAAAACTGTCAACATAGGTTTCTTCAGCTTTTAAGTTGGTCTGGTTGGCTCGCTGGCTGGCTATGTATCACGCGGACTGACCGCACCAATGGTGTTAGAGTGCTGAAAATTTAAACATTTACTCTTATTATATCTAGAAAAAATGTTTTGGTTTTTTTTTTTAAACTCCTCCTCCCAAATAGGTTTTTTAGAAGGGGCTTCAATTTACAATGTAAGTTTATGCCAAATTGGTCCCTTAGTTTGTGTCCGGCAGCGTTCATGCTTGTTTTTTTTTTAATTCGAACTTTTTAGTGATGCAACAAAAGGCGAGAGAAGTAACTTATTCATTAATCACCCCTTTTTCTGAATTCTTTTTAATTGATCACCCCCAACACGGCATGATGCCAAAATACGTGTTGGTCACATGGCGGTTTCTATTGAATGACTAACCAGACGTGTCTTTCTTTCTTTCTTTCTTTCTTTATTCATTTACTTATTTATTTCCATCTCTCTCTCTCTCTCTCTCTCTCTCTCTCTTCTCTCTCTCTCTCTCTCTTCTCTCTCTCTCCTCTCTCTTCTTAGGGGTTACTCTATTTCTTTTTTTTCTCTCTCTTTCTATTGCTCGCTCAGATAACACCGTCCCGTGAGGCTGACGTACTTTGATTTCCAATCCTGCGGTCCAACATGTCCGTGTTTTGAAAAACCGCCGACCGTTCGTTCCATTCATCCCAAACAACGACCGCCTGTTGACCATATATGGAGATTATTGGCACGGAACCAGGATGTGGCTAAACAACCAAGCGAAATCCATCCACTCCCATAATGCTTCAGTGACCAACCGCGTCGATCTTGCCCTTCGTGATTACTCAACGTACATTCTTTCGGAGTCTGTCCCTTTGAATTCCAACGAGGAGGACATGTTTCCGATGGAGCCGATTCACCCTGAATACAAGTTGACGAAAGAGGGTGACCCGTCGACAACGTCTACGAAATCTCAATTGTCCTGCAATGCCCGTTTGCATGAGTTCTCAGAAAACAGCACGTTGCATGGGGTCCGATACATTTGTATGGAAGGAGCCTTCATCCTTCGTAGGTAAGTGGCAACTTGATTTTACAATAAAGTAAGCCATAGTCGATGATACATTGTAATTTAGTTGTTCTACTATTCTGCTTGTTTGTATGTACGACAGTTACGCTTTCTGATTTTTATGCAGTTTCCTCATATCTTTCCTCCAGGAGCGTAACTGGAGATGTGGGGTCCGGGGGGCTTAGCTCCTTGTGAAGACCTCTTCAACATTTAGTGAGATTTTTTATTGTATAATGTTAATAGAAATTCAGTAGTTGAACGACTATTCATAAAGCTTTTGGGGCCCCCTCCATTGTGAGCCCGGGGGTGATTTAAAGTCACCCCTACCTCCTCCCTCAGCTAAGACCCTGCTTTCATCCTTTCTATTCTCCCCCCGCCCCAGGACCGACCGAAGCCTTTATGGGACCCTAAGCAAAATTTGATTTGGGGGCCTAAAAAAACATTCATGGGGCATTTGGGGGCCCTCTGGTGACCACGGGGTCCTAAGCAGCTGCTTAGTTAACTTATGCCTCGGTCCGGCTCTATCCCTCCCCACCGACGTTTACCATGTAATGAACAAGGTTAGGAATGGAAGAGGGTGCTTACGTTTGAATGGGGGCAAACGTTACTGAACCGTTACTCTGAGTGTCTTCTTCCCCACACACCCTTTCAATGTAATGCATAAGAGTACGAATTGAATACGGTGCTTATGCTTGAATGGGAGCAAAATGAGCTCAACCTTCACTATAACTGTCATTCATTCATTACTCTTTCCTTCAAGTCTGAAGCCTATAAATTCAGTTATTTTAGTAGTAGACCACAGGAACGTAGACAGATAGCAAAAGTAATCAATAATAACAGGTATATTAGTTTCATTTGCCTGTGCATGTTATTATAGGTAATATGGATACATTTACACAGGTAATAAATTATTTAGCAAAATGATATACTTCAATTGTTGAAATATATATGTGAGAGTAATGATGATATCTTAGATGTCTATACTTGTGAAATAGGTCCAGCTAGTATTCATTATTAACCATGTATGTAAAAAATGTGTAATATTCTCACTTTATTTTAATATCTCTTAAAGATATACGCAAAGTTGGGTATCATATTATTCAATCATTCTCAACAGAAGCAATAACGCGAAAGTTGAGCTGAGCTCGCGGGGGGGGGGGATAGTTGTCATATACAAATGGGTTTTTGTTTTTAAAAAAGGCAATCTTTGGTTTTCATCTCGGTAAAGTTAAGGGGAAGCAACTCCCACTTGGTGAATTAAAAAAAAATATTAAAAAAATATTTTAATTATTAATTCCCTATTCGGTTATCGTGTTATTTCATTATGCAAGCACGCGTAGGCCATCCTGGAGCTCCCAATATCCACTGTAAACAATTTATTTGGTTTAGCCAAGATAAAGTATTTACATAATGGAAAGCAATGTTCCTTTTAGAAGATGTAAAGTCAAGCTACTTGAGGTTAGTATTTATTTGGCTAAAGACATTAAATAACGTAAAGCCGCCAACTCAAGCTGAGGGGGCGATATATTTAAAGAATGAACAAAAGGGGGCGATAATGGGGGGAGGTTGAGAAACCCTGGATTAGGGGTTCTCTTTTTGTGACGTCTTTATATCTTGCTAGTCTTTGCAGTATTTGTTAGTTAGTAGTTAAATAGAAATACGACCTTTGATACACGGGGTCTCGTATGATCAGACGAAGTTAAGCAACGTCGAGCCTGGTCAGTACCTAGATGGGTGACCAACTGGGTATACAAGGTGCTGTAAGTAGCTGGGAACAATGTAAGCCACTCGTGGCGATCATGTTAATCCACCGAGGAGGAGACCGATCTCTGCTCTACGCTCAATAACGCAGGCCAAAGCCCCCTCCCCTCCGCAGGCCATCCACCCTGAATCGTCTGATTGGCCTGGCTGCGAGCGACAATGACTGAATTAGTTAAATGGTTCACTGGTTTGACGAAACAAAAGGGCACTTCTTCTGATCCCTTGGGGGCAAAGGGCATTTGCATGGTGAGCTTCAAGTGGGATTTCTAAAGAAACGAAAGATGAAAGGTCGCCACGTCACAAGGCAAAAATGAAATAAAACAAACATTTTGCTTTCCAAGAAAGATAAAGGAATCCTCCTATTATCGTTTGGCTAATTATTATCCACATACAATGCAATGTGGATCCACATACAAACACACAAACACACAGGACTTTAGAGGCGTGTTCCATTTACAATGTAAGTCTAATGCAAAACTGAACCCTTACTTTCGGTTCAATATACATATATACATACTAGCTGGAAACTGCCCGACATGGTGCTTTTAGGCTAGTAT
>VCCN01005113.1:1426268-1448492 GCA_006491835.1 Architeuthis dux | reverse complement strand
TATTACTAATCTCCCGAAAATTATTAATTTTTGTGTTGAGCATATATATATACATACACCTGGACAAATGAGAGCACGTAATTAGGTCAAATAATTTCGTATCCATTAACCCCTTGAGTGCGACAGGTGGCGAAGTGTAATAGTTATTACTATTTCTGCAATGACAGCAGTTTCAGTCATTCGCAGTTGATGGGTTAATCATAAAAGCGCATAAAACAATAGTATTTGGTAACATTTGGTTATCTAAGAAAAAAGCATGAATGAAATACGTCCATTCATTTTCCATGGTTATTGTTCAAAAGGGACGTTGTTATGGTTGTGTGTATCCGTGGGACACACAAACAAATCAATCCACGCCGGGAAATGTCACCGTTGTAATTTATTTTGTCTACAAAACAAAACAGTCCTTTTCTTTTGTCAAACTCCAGGACAAAGTCAGGAGTTGACTAATTAAAATGTTCCTTAGAATGTCCTCTTTCAGAAAAAAGATGTTCCCAAGAAAAAGGTTGGGAAGAACTACCTCATAAATCAAAATTTCATCCCAGTTGACATATCTGAGTACTTTAAAATGCTAAATCATGGTTTTCAGACATGATGAATTCACAAATACACTTTATTTTAGCAAAAATTAGCAAAAATTGATTTATAGGTATTTCAGTATTTTACAATGATATTCCAAAACTAAGAGAGCCGAGTTCAAACCCTGACTGAAACAATCCGCGTTCACTTCGTGCTAATGACCTAGGGAAAGGCGTGAATTCATCCCCCCTCTCCCCAGCTATTTTCCCTGGTTATTGTTCAATCTTCAAAAGGACATTGTTATGCTTTGTGAGTGAATGGGAGACACAAACAATTCAATTCACACCGGATCATTTCAAAAACAAAACATTCTGTTCCTTTTCTATTTCGTACAGCTGTTTTGTTTTGTTACATTCAATCTGTCAAGTGTTGTTCACTAATTAATTTGTTACACAAAAGTATCAAATACAAAGGAGGCCGTTTTGATAATGGTTATTTCTATCAAAATCAGTCGGCCCCAAACACTTTATTTAACCCTTTATGTACTTAGGGTAATTTTAAGTACCGGTACCACATGTTCTGTCAATTAATTTGAGACCTGCGTGTCCCTGGCAGTACTTGGAAGTACCACATGTTAAAAACATATTCATTTGAGACCTGCGCGTCCCTGGCGGTACCTGGAAGTACCACATGTTAAAAACATATTCATTTGAGACCTGCGTGTCCCTGGCGGTACCTGGAAGTACCACATGTTAAAACATATTCATTTGAGACCCGCGTGTCCCTGGCGGTACCTGGAAGTACCACATGTTAAAAATATATTCATTTGAGACCTGCGTGTCCCTGGCAGTACTTGGAAGTACCACATGTTAAAAACATATTCATTTGAGACCTGCGTGTCCCTGGCGGTACCTGGAAGTACCACATGTTAAAACATATTCATTTGAGACCTGCGTATACCTAGCGGTACCTGGAAGTACCACATGTTAAAAACATATTCATTTGAGACTTGCGTCTACCTGGCGGTACTTGTACATCCAATCTTTATCTTTCAATGAAAATTAGTGTTTACCTAAATGTTTCTTTATTATTCAAAGTTAGTTGTCTTTATAAGGCCTTGAAATATAAATTTAAAAAATATAATTGCAAAAGATTTTAAAATTTTAAAATCAGATCATAAAGGATTAAAATGAATTTAAAATTATATTAAAATATTTATAGTAATCATATTAACCTTTTGGCAAATTTATGAACTGATTGTCGTTATAAATAACTTGAGACAGGGTCTTTTAGATAACAATAACCAGCTGATAACATTAAGCAAAGGATATAAAAATTCGAACAATTTACATTCATTGTTATAAATGTATATTCATTGTTACAAATTGATTGTTATCTTGTTAAATTGATTGTTATAAATAACTTTACATGAATCGCATCATAAGGACTGATTTGACTGATCACCGCTAAAGAAGCTAACATTTTTGTTTTACTTTAATTAAAAAAAAAAAATCAAAAATTAATAAGAATGGTTTACAATACTTCATTTAATAAAAAAAAGTTTTGTTTTTTTTTAAATAATCATTTTTTACTAAAAAATCAGTCAGCCGGCTTAGTACTTGAGTGAATAGAAATACTGTGTAAGTACGAAAGTAAAAAGAATGTTAGCTTCTTTAGCGGTGATCGGTCAAATCAGTCCTTATGATGCGATCCATTTATGACGGTTAAGTCGTCCAACTTTGCCAACTTTTTATTATGTAAAGTTATTTATAACAATGAATTTGTAACAAGTAATGTAAATGTATAACAATGAATGTAAATTGTTCGAGTTTTTATATCCTTTGCTTAATGTTATCATCTGGTTATTGTTATCTAAAAGACCCTGTCTCAAAGCTGTTTGTCGAAATTTCTAAGTCGATACGATATGTCCATCTAATAAAATAGGTTGGCCCTATATTGTTTAATGGGAAAAACATAGATGGAGAATACTTAAGCCATTTAAGATTCGCCGATGATATTTCCATGACGTTGGAAGCATCCGAAGAATTACAAAACATGTTAACGGATCTAAATAGAGAAAGTAAAAAAGTAGGCTTAAAGATGAATAGAACAAAGACAAAAGTAATGTTCAAGGATAAAGTCCCCGAAAAGGTCATAATGATAGAGGGAGAAACGCTAGAAGAGGTTGGTGAAACCATCTACCTAGGACAGGTAATACAGTTAGAGAAAGACCATGGCAGCGAAATAAAACGACGCATAACGATAGGTTGGAAAGCATTCGGTATAAATAGAGACATTCTGAAGAGCACCTTGCCAATGTGCTTAAAGCGTAAAGTATACAACGGTTGCATAATACCAGCCATGACTTATGGATGCGAAATATGGAAATTAACCAAACGAGCTGAAAACCAACTCAGAATAGCACAATGAGACATGGAAAGAGCAATGTTAGGGATTACTCTAAGAGATAGAAAAAGATCAATATGGATCAGAGGGAGATCTAAAGTGAAGGATATTATACAAATAATTAAGCAGCAAAAATGGAAATGGGCTGGTCACCTAGCAAGAAGAAATGACAATAGATGGGGGAAAGATTAACCGATTCGTGCCCATGGAGGGACGAGATAGAAAAGTTTGCCGGTTAAAACTTGGCAGAGGTTAGCACAATCTTGGTCGTCATGTAAGGAGATGGGGGAAGCCTTTATCCAACAGTGGACCTATAATGGATGATGATGATGATGATGATGATGATGATGATGATGATGATGTCACGGGGTGCTCTGGGAGGCTATTGGGCAATAACCAAGTACAATAATTTCATTATGTACCTCTGCCAACGAAGTTGGATAGGTATATGTATTTCCGTCCGTCTGTCCACACGATATCTCCAAAAGTTCTCAATGAATTTCAATGAAATCTGGAGCGTTTGGGACATAAGGTGAGGAAAAATAAGTTACATTTTGGGACGGATCCAGGAATTCTTTTCTCGATTAAGAGATATATTTTCATTTTTTTCATACATACATTTATGTATTCACTCATGTTTGTCCACACAATATCTCCAAAAGTTTCCAACGAATTTCAATTAAATTTTGTGGAAGGGTGGGCCATGGGCTAAGAAAGAATTGATTAAATTTGGAGGCGGATCCAGGATTTTTTCCGATTGAGATATTTTTCTTATATTTATACAACAGTCCGAAAATTGAAAAATCAAAACTCACAGTTACCCCCCCTGCACCTTATGAACTGATTGTCGTTCAGTTGTTAGTTAGTATGTGCCGTTTGAAGAGTTATGCGCTCTCCGAATGCTTTCTAGTTTAACTAGTTATTATCCGTGAACAAATTCACGGATATATTTGAATTTCTACGAGATGATATTTTTTTAGAAAAGAAACAAAATAACATATTTGCATATAAGTAATTGCATCAAAGTGTAGTATCTGTTTGACCAAGAATAGAAACCGAATGGAAGTAGTGCAGCATGGGGGATTTACGACTTCTTTCTTACTACACAGAGTGGATACGGACGTTCATTGCTCAAAATGCCCTGATAAGAAAATGCTGACTTCATCTATGTGCTGTAAAACCAGAGGAAACAGCCATAAACTACCTCCACTGGTGTTAGAAAAGATTTCCTCTCGGCAAGAGTGGCAAACGCATGGAACAGCCTAAGTGAAAAGACGGTCACATCCGAGAAAATCAATATTTAAAAAAAAAAAAATCATTGAATCAAAATAGTGTAAATCTGCGCGAAAAAGTAAACAAATAATTTTCCGTACTAATTAGTAGTAAATTTTCTCCCCTTTCAACGATCAAAAAAACACCTAGATTTTAATAATGTATTATACAGCAACTACTGATTCGATTTTAATCAACTTTTCAATACTTATCGAATAAAGGATGAATCTTTAAAAAAAATCAGTTTTTATTCCAAATTTCGGGAAACAAATATTTTTTCATTGTGATTAAAAAACACTCATCTTAAAAATTTGATTTATTTTCACAAGATCTGTCCGATATTTTTAAATTACTAAGTCAAGCCCATGAACATATAAATTCTGCTTCTGTTTTTGAAAAGGCTAAATGTTAGTTTCCGTAAAAAAATGTTAATTTAAATTATGTAAAAATGCGAAAAAGAAATGTTTAAATACTGCTCTAATTGCCAATATTTTTCATTCATTTGGTAAAATATGATTTATCGCTATTGTCCATGAAAAGAGAAATAATCTTAGCATTACAATCTTTTTTATAGAGAATTTTTAAGTTTTTACTGTTTTGAAAAATTTAATTTTTTTATTCTGTTTCTGTTATGATCAGTTAAAATCTGTTCTCACGTGATCTACTGTGAAAGGTTAAGTAAAGTAAAGTAAACTGTTGTCATAATCTCAGTCAGCCCTCCTTATTGACAAATAGCGAGTTCCGTAATATGTAATTAGCGTATATGCGCGTGTCAAAAGTCCTTATCTCTGGCGGCAAACGGAAGGTGTTGACAGATATTTGACACCCCACCCCCACCCCAACGTGAAAAAAAGAGGTTTTTATGTATTTTTTTAATGGAAAATGGTAATTATTCGGTTAAGGATTGTTCAGTAATGATGAAACTAAGTATATCTAATTTTTTAAAAAACATCGGAAGAATTCTTGATTTTAAAAAAAATTACAGAAATCGAATTTTTTAAAACTTCCAAAATGGCGGAAATTTTAGTTTAAAACTTTAAATTGACTTTTAAGAGCACAATTCTACGTTGAAGTTTTTTTTTCATATTTGGTTTTTATTCTTTCTAACAAAAACAAGAAAAAACTTACAAACAACAGTTTTGAAATTTTAATTTACGTTTTAAAATGGGGTGTCCAAAGTGCGCAGAAATACCTACTTCTTTGGCACTCCGGACCCCCTTGGGGCTTCGGGCCCCGGTGCGATGAGCCGGTTGCACCTCCTCTCAGAGGCCTTGTCATCAGCCACAGGGTTCACATTAATAAACGATCTATGCTATCTCAAGTATTCTTATTTTAATCACATCATTAAAGAACGTACTTTTCTGAGTAAAACATTTTTTTTAAATTGTTTCCATTTATTTTTAGAACTTGAGGGCGGTAGCAAATATCCAAGTGGGTGGGATATTTGGTGGTTACCAAAGATAGAAACGGAAACACTCGGCAATTCAATTAAATATGTTTCTGTGGGCGCAATCCTGATTCGAAAAGGTTGGGTTAAAAACTGAGACACACAAAGCAAAAGCAAGAATACTTTTTTAATATGTAAATAAATAAATACATCTCTCTCTCTCTCTCTCTCTCTCTCTCTCTCTCTCGCTCTCTCTCTATCTATCTATCTATCTATTTATCTCTCTCTCTTCGTCCTCACCCCCCCCCCTGCTTCGCGATGGGTGTGGTTAAATAATATTTCGGCAAATAATTATCCACTATACAACCAACTAAACGACTGCTATGTGTCTACTTATTGAGGATAAAAGAAAGAGAGGGGGGACCACAACATCGATGGCGATGAAATATTGTTTGAAAATAGTAGTCAACAACCAGCTGGCTTGCTGGCCACATCGATAAAGGGACTAGCCAGGCTTTGAATACATTTGGAACCTGCCTTGGATAAAACAAAAAATAGAGAGGCTTTCTAACGAGTAGGGAAAACAGCCGACATTTCTCCCCTACCCTTCGATAGGAACGCAGTTTGCGTGCCGTCTGTAGTGGATACAAAAGTGGTATTACTTCCAAACGCTGCCAGGCATGTCCACCGTGTATACCACGACGCCTGGAGCGAACAACACACTCATCCATGAGAAAGCGCTCCATGTTAATATTAAACCAGAGAAAAAGAATGGTATAATTAAGAGGGAAACCCTTAACAAATTTGAAACCGTTGAGGAGTTTTCACAAAACAGTACCTTGCACGGTGTACGCTACCTCTTCCAAAGCGAATCTTTTGCATGGAGAAAGTGAGTAATTCTTTTTCTACATTTCTTTCTTTAAAAAAAACAACAGTGATGGGGTGGCTTTTGGGAACTAGGTTTATGGTAAAGATGTATCTGTGATGTGTGCTCGGGGTCACAGAGGGGTCCATCAGGAATGAGCGAAGTGGACCCGTGCAGCTAGGGGGTCCGGGGCATAGTTCCCTCTAAGTTGTGCGCGGGCGGTGCGTACCCACGTTTTTCAACCAGCGCACAACGGAAATTAATATGCGCACAAAAGATTTCAAATTCTGTTGATAGCTTACTGAATTTTTATTGAAAAAATATTGATCAAATGTGTCGAATTCAAAAGTGCGCACGTACTTTTTTCATGGGAAATAAATTTGCACAACATAAGATTTTTGCGCAAAATCACTACACAAATTAGACGGAACATCGTCTGGGGAACTGTAATAATTTTATTAAAATATCGCTAATTCTGGGGCCGTTATGAGACATACAAAACACCTGGAATTTGTAAAATAGATATACCCCGTACCCCCGCGTACCTTCCTCCATTTCCACCACTGTTTTAACATGCTGTATTTCGTATTTCGTAATCATGCAGGATCGAATAATGTAGTAATTAATAATTATACTTATAATTGTAAGTTTATACTTACAATTATAAGTATAATTATTAATTACTACATTATTTTGGGTAAGTTTATACTTACAATTATAAGTATAATTATTAATTACTACATTATTTTGGGTAACTAACTTTTTGTGCGCACATTAATTTCATGTGTGCGCTGGTTGCAAAATGTGTAAGCGCGCGCACGCCCACAGCTTAGAGGGAATTATAACCAAGATATTATACTTATTGAAAATGATCTCTTAGCTAAGTGTTTCTTTCAACATAAAGATAAGGAATACGTATTTACGTTTTATTTAATGGAACAACAAACTGAACAAAGTAGTATAGAATCAAATCTTAACTGAATTCGTTACTTCGTAGAATGCAATCCTCCTTGTATTATACTACAAGATGCCAAAACTGTTTTATAAGCCATGAGAGTCTGTGCCAAAATTATCTTGAAACAATTTCAAGTTTACATTTGTGCAAGTATTCATTGTGCACATACTTTTGTCACAGGAAAAAGTTCAAAGTATAGAATAAAATCTCAACTAAATGTTACTTTGTAGAATGCAATCCTAGTTGTATTATATAGTTTTATTATTAGCTATGAGAGATGAGAGGCTGAGAGATGGGAGGCTGAGAGATGGGAGACTGAGAGATGAGAGGCTGTGCCAAAATTATCTTGAAACAATTTCAAGATTACATTTGCACAGGCATTCGGTATGCGAATACTTTTGTCACGGAAAAGAATTTACTCAACATAAAAAGTATAAAAATTAGTCCTTGACAAGCTGAACTTCGGTGTCCTTTAAAATAAAGTATATACTATATAGTATAGTATAGATTTTTTTAAATTCCTATGTATTTATTTTTCTCACTGTAAATTATATTTCAGTGAGAAATATAAAGATATAACAAGTTTATCATTATTTGACTGTATTTTATTCTGTTTAATTTATTCATTTTCCATAGGAAATAGTCCAAATGTCTCAGACACATGCACTTGGGCAACTGTACGACCAGGGCCGGCATTAGGGTTTCGGGTGCTCTGGGCAGTCTGAACCTCGGTGCACTTAAAAGTATAATATCATCTTATTCATCTATTTTACAATACAGGTAAAAGAAAACAGTTCCTACAACCTCAATGGAATTTCAGATCATCATTTGATGAATAGAACAGATTCATTATTAAAACAAGGAGAGACTCTCCATTTGCATTTCTGACAAAGAATTATTATCTTTACACGTTTTAGTTTTTTAAAAAAACTCTAAACAACAACAGAAGAACAGGTGCATCATTTCATTCCGTTTAATTTATTCATTTTCCCATTTGTATTTGGAAAGTCCTACTGTCTCAGGCAGATGACAGGTGCCTCCTAGCACTTGGTGACTGGGAGACTGCCCATGTTGCCGCTATCTTAGACCGGCTCTGTCTCCAGCACCTTCCTCAGTATTCTCACAGATTCCAGTACGGGTGTCGTCTAGACAATAGTCTCTTCTGTCTTCCTTGAACTTTCAATTTTTGTCAAATTCCCAACAAGAACAATCCTCACCTAATTCAGGGGAGTAAACTCTATCACGTCAAGTGAAACCGAGCCGATATATAGAATTAACATTTCCTTACCGTGATTTGAAATCAAGACCAAGTGATTGCTAGGCGGCTGTCTTACCAATTGAGCTAAACTGACAAGTCTTATATATTTATGGATTTATTTATTATATATACAATACAAAAGTTATAGTAATCATCTTCAGTTGGAATAGAAGTGGGAGTGGTGTTTGACTCTGCAGCAGCCAGGCGTGTTTCTATTCTTGACATTTTATGAATTTTGGACTTTGATAAGATGATTATGTCCACACATGGAGGAAATGAGGTGCAGGGTGACCGAACGGTTAGCAGTACGGACATTGGAATCGGTGAGACCGGTTCAAACTCAGACTGAGACAACCGGCGTTCACTCCACAGTAATGCTCTTGGGAAAGGCATGACTCCATCTCCCCACCTCACCCCAGCTATGTGTAAAATAGCTGGTGAAATGGGTGTCGCCGCTTCGGGTGCTTGTTGCCTCTAAGACAATTGTCACGTGTCGCAACCCTCGAAGAATTTCGAAGTCTAGCAGAGACAGTGGAACGTGGAGAAAACATGTGATATGTGATGCCCGGGCAGAGACGGCTGATGCCGTAGCCAACGTAAGGGCAATGTCATTACCTTTGCCAGTTTCGTTGGCAGAGGTATATGTATTTGGTCTGTGTCTTTCCATCTGTATTTCCGTCTGTCCACACGATATCTCCAAAAGTTCTCAATGAATTTCAATGAACTTTTGTGGAACGATGGGCTACGGAAGGGGTGATTACATTTTTGGGCGGATCCATTCACAGTTACCTCCACACATCATAGCTATCTGTCTACACCACCCATTATGTCCAGCAGTTCTCTGTTTGTCCACATGGTATCTCCAAAGATTCTCATATTTTGCGGGAGTGTGGACAAGGGCCTACGGAAGAGATGAGGCACAGTTACATCCCCTATATCGTAGCTATCTGCCCGCAGCACCCAATATCTCCGAAAGTTCTCAATGAATTTCAATAATACTTTGCGGAAGAGTTGGCACTGGGCTACGGAAGATCTGATTACATTTTGGAGTAGTTCCATGCACAGTTACTTCCCCTACATCGTAGCTATCTGTCTACACCGAAGGTTCTCTGTATCCTCATACAATATCTACAAAAGTTCTCAATGAATTTCAATCAAATTTTGTGGAATGGGCTACGGAAGATGTGATTACATTTTAGGGCGGACCCATGCACGATTAACACCCCTACATTGTAGTGACAATTGTTTTGGCAGAGGTAGGCGCTCTCTGGGTGCTTTTTAGTTATTATTTATTTACACGGAGGAAAACTGTCTCCGCCAGCAGATTCTGAAATGAGTTCAGTCTGTCCGTAATGTACCTCTGTGAATGAACAGCAGAGTTCTTTGTATCTTAACTGGACTTATCTCCCTCTGTGCTGGTGACCTGATTACAGATTTCACTTGAACCCATGAAACAAATTCCGAAAATCTTGTTATGACGCGTTTACTTTCAGTATATTTTGGCTTTGCACCGGATAACTGTGAGACTTCTCTATTCGGTTATCCGGTGCAAAGCCAACATATACTGATAGTCGACAACTCATAAATAATTATTTCAAATAATTCCAAATCTCCACATTGTCTTTCCTCTTATCATATTCATCAAATTGCCACACATCAAAATAATTCAGTAGACTGTGGTTTTTTTAAGAATGCTCAATACCTATGGTAGAGTGGTAATATAAATGATATTTTTTTATTGATCCACAACGAGTTGTACAACCAGTCTCCCTACTGCAAAAACTTTCACGGCTGAAAGATGTCAGGTAATAAATAATTATTTCAAATAATTTCGAGTCTCCACATTGTCTTTCTTCTCATCATAATGTCGGATAGCCCATTTCCTATTGTATACCAAATGTGTGTGTGTATCTGTGTGTGTGTGCGCGCGCGCGCGCATATATATATATTATGATTTGGCTTCACAAACGAAGATTAGGGAGGGTTTTCCACGTCTGTTGCAGACTCTCATGCGGCCAGCGAGGTCGATGCAGGAGAGGCAGCAGGCCTTCCCGCAGCGTCTGGTTGCTGGAGGGAGAATACAAAAAAAACCAACATCGCTGCTGTTGTATTCTGACAGTTGCCATATGAGCGTGCATTCTTTTTTTTTGAATTGTCAAAATTGGCGTGCTTTTGTTGATTGATTATAACATTGAAGGACAAAAATAAGCAATATTTTTGGTATTTTATGCTTTTTTTAATTTAAGAAAAGTAAAGAATAAAAAGCATAATATTTTTATTTTAAGAAAGGTACAAATTCGACTCAAACATGACAATACTGATTTGTGCAGTTTATGAGGAAGTTACTGTGACTAATCAAACGTGTCATATATGGTTTGCGAAGTTTCCTGCTGGATATTTCTCGCTGAACGATGCTCCACGGTCGGGTAGATCAGTTGAGATTGACAACAATCAAATCAAAAGATTTACTTTAGAATAATCATTGTTATACGATGCGAGAGATGCGTAACTGCCATACAAGTTAAACAACAATAAAACTACTTGACTGTATTTCTGTGTAGTATTCGCTACTTAAACGTAACGGAAACGTTTTGTTTTTAAAAAGAAACAGATTTGGTTGACGGTTTGTAATTGTTACTGGCGATGAAAAGTGGGTACTTTACAACAACATTAGATGCAAGAGATCATAAGGCAAGCGAAATGAATCACCACTAGCTTGGCGTCATTCAAATAAATTAAATGCTGTGTACAAGGGGATAAAATATCACCTAAAGTATTTACAGCGAGCCTTGAAAGTGTCTTTCGGAAAACTGACTGGGCGGGAATGGGAATAAACATAGACGGAGAATATTTAAACCACTTGAGGTTCGCCGGTGACATCTCCATGATGTCAGAAGCATCGAATGAATTACAAAACATGTCAACTGATCTAATTAGGGAAAGTAAAAACACGTAGGTTTAAAGATGAATAGAACAAAGACAAAAGTAATGTTCAGCGCCAAAATCCCCAAAAAGACCATAAGAATAGTGGACGATGCTCTAGAAGAGGTTGACGAATACATTTACCTAAGAGAAATAATAGTTAGAGAAAGACTATGAACGCGAAATAAAACGATGCTTAGCGATCGGATGGAAATCATTTGGTATGAATAGAGACATATTGAAGAAAGCATTGCCAATGTACTTAAAGCGTAAAGTATACATTGAATACGTTATACCAGATATGACTTACGGATGCCTAACATGGAAATTAACAAAACGAGCAGAAAACCAATTTAGAATAGCACAGAGATCCATGGGAAGAGCAATCATAGGGATAACTCTAAGAGATAGAAAAAGATCAACATGGATCCGAGGGAGGACTAGGGTGAAGGATATTATACAAATAATTAAGCAGCAAAAATGGAGATGGGCTGGTCACCTAGCAAGAAGAAATGACAATAGATGGGGGGGGGCTAACCGATTTGTGCCCATGGGACAGTAAACGAAGTAGGAAAAGACTAGACACAAGATGGAAGGACGATTATATAATGGCTGCTGATGATGATTATGATTAGGTATATGTGTGTATATATGTGTGTGTGCTCTAAGGATAGATAGCACTCACACCTAGCACACACACACATCTATCAACACTCAAATTATAACATCAACTAAAACAATATGACATTAAACCTCTCCATCAGGAGTCACCCAAACGTTTTAGATCGTCGACCCCTTCATGGAATTCTTGATCCCCCCCAGGCACGTACAATAAATAAACAGGTCTGGTTGGTCACTCAAGAGAAACCGTCACATGACCAACGTCTTTTGGCAGCATGCCGTATTGGGGGTGATCAGTTAAAAGAAATTGGAAAATGCTGTGATCAATGAATAAGTTACTTCTCGCGCCCGAATTCAACAAAAACAATAAATAAAAACAAGCGTGCACGCAGCCGGGCACAAACTAGGGACCAAATTTAGCATGAGCTTACATTGTAAATTAAACCCTGCACTAAAAACCTATTATTATTTTTTGGAGTGGGGGGGGGTTAAAAAAACGTTTTTACTAGACATAATAAGGAGTAAATGTTGAAATTGTCAACCCTCTAGTTCCATTGGTGCGGCCTGTATGCGTGATACATACATACATGGCCAGCCAGCCAGACCAACTTGAAAACTGAAGAAACCTTGACAGTTTTGGCTGACGGTTTCTAATAATAATTAAGTTTCCATATCAGTGATGGACACTGCACTGTAAACGGGTATCGTTCAATAAACAGAATATTAAATGAATAGACAATATCAACCAATTACGTATATATGAATCAGAAATGTGTTTCAGAAAGTTTTATTGTATTTATAGCTCTACACAGTCATTTGTAAATACAGACACACACGCGAGAACCGGTGTATCCAATGCGATTTGGCCGTAATGGCTATGTGCAGTGATTACGTAATTATTGATCAATAAAGCTGAACAAGAAAGACTTTCCGATGCCCTTTTCACGAGTTACAAAAGAGGACACGTGGGTTGCCGTGGCCCATCTGGTAAATGTGTTGCTTCTATGAATCAGCAGCAGCAGCAGCAGCAAAAGCAGCAGCAGCAGCAAAAGCAGCAGCAGCAGCAAAAGCAGCAGCAGCAGCCTTTTAGGGTCCGTCGTTGTGAGTCATGATGTCTAGTGATTGTCTGACATTCTTGCAACATGGCCAGCCCATTGCCATTTGAGTTTTCTAATGGATTCTATGATATCTCTGACTCCTGTTTTTCTTTCTCTAATGGTCTCTAATGTGGCCTAATTGGTAGAGTGCTCGTCTCTGGTTCGGTAGGCCGTGCGTCAATCCACCGCCGAAAGACCTTTAAATAATGGTACTCAATGCCTCTCCGCTAAGCAAAGACTGGGATTGAGGAACCTCTCTCCGAGGCTAATGGGTTACGGCCAAATCACGTTGGATACGCCTGTTTTCGTAAGATCATCGAAGTTAAGCAACGTCGCGCTTGGTCAGTACTTAGATGGGTGACCATCGGGTAATAACAGGTCCCGTAAGCAGAACGAAACTTCAATAGACCTGGCAAGCCAGAAGTTGGTATTACTAACAATTGCCAGTGTGTACCTAACCCCGCAGCACCCACGAGGGTATAAGTGGATAACGATGATATTACATACCAGTGAACATTTAAATATTGGGTACATTCTCGTCCCCTGAGCTGTATCAGTCAGATGATTAGCGTACTTGTAAAACCCGCAAACATCAGCAGCAGCAGCAATCATTGCTGGACTAAGGCCTTTCCCAGCTCCTTCAATACCGACCGTGACTGTGCTAATCTCAGCCATGTCTTACCGGCAAACCTTACTATCTTATATATGGTCTTCTCCTGCTGCGTTTGCTATCCATTGGGCACCAATCGACTACCCTTTTGCACCAGCTGTTGTCCTTCCTTCTTGCTATCAGTCCTGTCCATCTCCATATTTAATCACTTCTATGATATCTTTTACCTCGGTCTGCTCTAGGATCCATGTTGATCTTTTTCTATCTCTCAAAGTTATTCCTAGCATTGCTCTTTCCATTGATCTTTGTGTGACTCTGACGCCATTGTACACTCTACGTTCTAAGCATATTTTATGAGGTGCTTTTCATTATGACTCTATGTTTACCAAATGCTTTCCAACCAATCGTTATACGTCGTTTTATTTCGCTTTCATGGTTTTTCTCCAACTTTATCAACTGTCATAAGTAAATGTGGGTCCGCTCGAATAGTGTAAGGGTAGCACGTCTGCCTCACACGAGTTCGATTCCCGCTATGAGCGAAGAGTGTGGAAAACTCTTCATTACGAGAAATGTCCCTGTGCACTCAGCAGCTAATTGAGTACACTCTAAGCTGTGTGATTAGGGTGGAGGTATCCCTTCGGTGGACTTGCATCCTGCCAAGGGTTTAGTTATAAAAACTAGTAATGATCGAGTCCTGGTCTCGACCAGACTTGAAACTTGCAATGATCACTAATCTGCCGGGTGCAACGGAAACCGGACTTTGTCACCGGCGCTTCATACTCCAATGGAAATTGTTTCTTAAGAGACGGAACCTTTTACCTTCCATAATCTTTTCCAAATTTTCACCTTCTATTTTTATGGTCGTTATCGGGTCGTTATTGTTGAACATTACTTTTGTCTTAATTCTGTTCATCTTTAATTATATCTTGAGGCTTTCCCTACTTAGATCACTTAGAATGTTTTGTAACTCATCTGAGATTTCTGATATTATTGCAATGTTATCAGCAAATCGTAAATGGTTCAAATATTCTCCGTCTTATGTTGACTTCAATTTTTCCCAGTCAGTTTTCCGAAATGTACTTTCAAGGCTTGCTGTGAATAGTTTAGGCGAAATTGTATCCCCTTGTTTCGCTCCTTTTAAAATGTATATCTTGTTTGAATCTTTATACAGACGAAGTATTGCAGTGCCATTTTCATATATATTCTCATCAACTATAATTTTCGTTAATACGCTGCTCTCGCATTGTGTTGAAGACTGCTGTGTGTTCGACCGAGTCTTTTTCATAGTCAACAAAGTGGTTTGTTATATTCTGTTTGTTTTTTTCTTGGTCGGCTGATGTATTGTATGTAGATGGTCTATTGCTGAGTAACCACACCTGAAACCTGCCTGTTCGCGCGGTTGATTTTCATCTCGAATGTTTACTAGTCTGTTTGTAAATATTTTTGAGAATAGTTTATACATGTTAGATAGTAATGTAATAGGGCAATAGTTGCCAAGGTCTTTATTATCACCTTTCTCATGAAGTAGGATCACTATTCCTCGACATTTCTTTCTCATAAGCACTGTGTGAAAAACCTCTTCTGCATCTTTCAAAAGGTCTGTCATTATTCCATCTTCGCCTTGGGCCTTTTTGCGTTTCATATTCTTGAGTGCCAACACTATTTCGTCTTCTTGTCCCTACATTTGTTAATTTCGCCTCCTGTGTTTTTATGCAAGCATCTGCTGTTCGCCAATGTGAGCCGCGGATCGAGCGTGTTTCAAACTATCTTCCTTTTCTGCTCCATTACTGCTTAGTAAATAACCGGTGGCCTGCCTCGTGGCTGAAGTGATTACGAATCCCCATTGGTCGGTATCCGAGCCCAGGTAAAAGCCAGGATTTCGAATGTTGATTTTAAAGGCGGATCGCCAGACACACTTGGAAGATTGGCACAATCTTCCCAGTACCCATTCCCACAATATGCTCTTGTACTGTACTTAGTGAAGCTTAGTAAATATCAAGATAACCTGTTAAAGAAGATAAAGTGCACCTGGTTAAGAAGATAAAGTGCAGCTGGTAAAGAAAATAAAGTGCAGCTGGTAAAGAAGATAATATGCATATGTTTTACTAAACCGTAATCAGGCACACGTTGTGTATTATTCGACCTCTGTCTTATGCGGCAGTGAAGGTAGGGCCCTTCAAAAGATAAGCGCACTGTTGGTTGCATCCTTTCATTTTTGTGCATTATTAATATATAACCTTGTTTATTGTGAGTTTTATGTTTTAAAAAAAACAACAAATAAACCAACAATAAACAACATTATATATTAGTCATTCACAAGGATGAAAGGACATGACCGACAATATGCTTATTTTTCAGAGCCCTACCTTCAGAAGAATATGCACATTATTTTCTTTAACTCTGAGCATCAGGTGGACTCGACATTTACTAAGCTTCACAGAGTACGACACCAGGTCAACGGGTGCGGTCGAGTGTAGGCGGATAGTGTTGTACCAATCTTCCAGGTTGGGACGGTCTGCCGTTTGAGACTTAGTCAAGTGCCTCGAAATGGTCTTCGAAAACTTAGACTTAGTCTATGTTTTAGGAGACCATTTCTAAGCAAACTGTGAAGAGTGGATAGACAGGGACCACGCCTTGTTGTCTGATTGCATCGATAACTTTGGGGATTTCCACTGAGTCAAAGGCCTTCTTGAAGTCCACAGGTGATACAGCGAGTGGCATTTTGTATTCTACTATTTTCTCTTTGTGTTGATTCACTGAATGAGATGGTCACTGGTCAAGTAACTTCTGAAGCCAACCTGTTCCCGTGGTTAGTTTTCATCTAGCGCCTTGGTGATTCGGTTGGTGATCACTTTGGTGGAAAGTTTGCAGGCTAATTTTCCCGTAGTTGCCTAAATCTTTTGGGTTCTCTTTTTATATAGCGGCCAGATGATTGCAGTGTTCCAATCTTCTGGAACTTGACTCTGTGTGAGACATTCGCTGAATACTTGACGATTGCGGAGTCCCAGTCTGGTACTTGGGTCTTGTTTCCCAGCGATGACCTTACAAGCTTGTTGAGTATGGCGATGGGTATGTTATTTGATTCAGAGGCAGAAAAGCACCAGCTGTTAAGTTACGTTAGCAAGCTAGTTTCGTATATGATTGCTAGTTAAAACTCCACTAATACCCTATTATCAGGGCCGGATCCAGGATTTTTAGCGTGGGACCGAATGGAAAAACTTATTTTTACAAATAAATACGTGTGAAAAGAAAACAATTTTCAAACATAAAACAAGAAAGATTCGGCATGTTTCACTTACATTTGAGTCGTAGCTTTTTAGCACCAGAATTGACAAAAGAGTAAAGTAAAAAAAATGGATCAAAGAGATTTACCACAGAACCAATAAATAAAAAACTCAAAAAGAATAAGACATCTTACTTATATTAGATGAAAAACAAAATACATTTTATTTTTAAGATTAATTTATGATTACTTGGGATTATTTGGGGTTTTTATTTATTCTTCATCCACCGGCCATTAGGCTCAATGTCAAGTCACTTACTTTGTATCGTATTTATATTATAATTATTTGCAAATAAACGAATAAATTAATATACTCTATAATTAACATGTTGTATAGCCCTCTTGGTCCGCGGGAGGAAAGAATCCTGAACTTGGAGAAAAGGGAAGACACGAAACTTGGTTTACAAAAATATGAGGATATATTTTTATTTGATTAGATACATCGTGTCGTGGTAGAGAATGAAGTGTGGGAGAGAGAGAATGAGAGCCGACAGACTGTTCCCAACAGGGAAACTGGCCTGGTGCTTCCAGGCCAAGCTGCTCTCTGCATCTCTGAGGGCGTCCTGCGTCTCTCTGGCTTCCGATGGCGCTCTGTGTCTCTTTTATCGGGTTCGAACGCCTACGCTGATTTTCCAACCCGCCCTCTGCAACTGAGGGTTTTAGTCAATATCCTGTTTATGACTTTTCCACACCTGGTGTGTCTTCCGGTCCTTGGACTCTGCAGTTTGGGTTTTGGCCGATATCCTGTTTATGAGTTTCCACACCTGTGGGGGTCAAATCTGTGACCCCCGCCCACGGCTGCCTAAATATCCAACAAACATTTTTGCCTAAAAGGGAAAAAGTTTCCCCTCACTTTCGATTCCCAAAGGGGAAAAGCCCCCCCCCTCATTTGACCCCTGAAAAGGAAAAATGTTCCGCCTCACTTTTAACACCAACCCTGTTTTTAAAAAGTGAGATCAGAATAGGTAATAAAAAGCCAAGTAAAAAAAAACTTTTAAAGAAAGTGTGATAAGAATGAACGTTCAGCGTCCTCATACGACGTCACAGCAGCTATACACAAAATAAGGCTTTAGTTCAGCATTATAGTTACATCGTAAATAGAACCCCCTCCTAAAACATAATGCAACAGTTGAAATTCATTTCGGATTTGATTCATTCTCCAAGTTAAGCATCTGGTGGGTGTAGCGCTAAAGAAACTTTGTTTACCATGTACCGTTTTTGCTAGGTTACGGTAACGCACATAAATACATACTCCGTTTTGCCTAGACAGGCAATGGAATGGCACTGGAGTGTCCCCTCCAGGCCGCATGCCTGGACGAAGTCTATGGAGATCTTGGGATGCCCAGTCATCAGAATCCCCCTCTCGACCTCGCTGATGCAGTCCAGAGTAAAGCAGAGAGCGATACATCTGGCATCAGCTTGGCTGCAGGAGCTGCCAGGAGGACGTCAAACCTCCATAAATGGGTTCCACTCCCTGGTTTGGAATCATAACTGTCCTTTTCTGAGACTGGTTGCCTTAACAAGGCTAGAGAGCACTATCTGTCCTGCTATTTTACATATAGCTGGGGCGGGGGAGAGATGGAATCATGTCTTTCCAAAGGGCATTAATGCGAAGTGAACATAAACTGCCTCAACCAGAATTTGAACTCGGGTTGCCGATTCCATAGTCCGCACCATTACCATTACGCCAATCACACCTCTACAGAGAGAATTGGGCTATTATATATACGTATAATAGAAATGTATTGCAAAATGATTTTACTATAGAAAAGTATTGCAAATAATCACTGTTATGGTAGAAACGCATGGTAGAAACGCATGGTAGAAACGCATTGAAAATGAGGAAACGAGTATTGTAAGTGGTCAGGAAGTGTTACTGCTAGAATAGGTCTATCGTATAAATAATGCTCTGAATATTATGATATTCTGTCTACCACTTAGCAGATTAGATGTCAAAAGATACAATGAAAGTGTATTGCATGTAGGAAGGAATAAGTAGTCTGATATTTTATATGAGGTTCTAAGAAGCACAAGATACAATGTTAGGATATACTGCCACTGGAGGTCATTTCCGGACCAACACCTGGGCGGAAGTGGAAGTGACCTCGGTCAGCTTAGGAAATATGCATATGCATGGGTGTCCAAAATCATGATGTTGAAACCGGAAATAACACACCGGCGTGGGCGTATGGAAGCCCATAAAAGAGAGAGACACAGGCCAGCAGATCAGAGAGACGGACAGAGCCGAGACAAGCAGAGGCAACCAGAGAGGCAGACCGCCTAGGCTGGGCCGGAAGGCACGAGACCGGTGTCCCTGTTGGGGACAGACTGTCGGTTTTCATTATCTCTCTCCCACTCTCCACTCTCCGCCACTGACAATGTATCTTATGAGGTTTCGAGTCTTCTTTCTTTCCTGGACCCAACAAATTTGCCCCTGCCTATACAACACAATCCGCCAAATATACGATTATAATCCTGCTCTATCTGGGGCGCAAGTCAGATGGATTGGGTGGTATTTCCATTGTTTAAGAGGGTATCGTCGACCTTTCTGGTCGTTAGCTGAGTGCACTAGATGTGTGTATGTGTGTGTGTGCAACTTATACTTACCATCAGACAAACAATAAACTGTGTATCTTTATTGTGGGAATCAGAATGTGACTATTCTCTTGAGTATATGTTGCGGTACTTGAACATAAACAGCCTCGACAGAATTTGAACTCGCTACGCTAATTGCACCTTACATGATGATTGCTGCTTCTTGTCAGAAGATGGCCATCTCTTCTTCGAGTGATAGCTTCTCGGCCATGTGCACGCCAATGACTCCTCAAACCAGATTCAGTTTTGCAGCATCACTCACATGTGTGTGACATCTGAACTTCCCAACCTTTGATCCAATTGGCAGAGCAGTCATCGTATCATTATGTTTGCACACGTCGCCACTCCTCCATCGCAGCAGGACTTTGTAAATAGATATCTTCACATAAAAGAATGGCAGTTGTACGTGCTTGTGCTCCACACACACAACCCTCTCAATTATCAACAGCCAGGATCCAATGACACGCAAGAGCTAGATGATTGGTAACTGTATCAACCGCAGGTTTTATATACGAGTTTCCTTCTCCTAGATCGTCACGACTAAGGATCCTCATCTACTCCGGTTTTGAAATCAGAGTACACCTCACATAGATACATAGTTACATACAGAAAAACTGTTAAACTAATCTGTATTATCAGATGAAGTATTGTAACTCAATACTTTTGACTATTCTTCACCTTCATCGTAGAGTGACGGTCCGTGTTGTGTTGTGAGAAAAACAACTAAAACTTGAGATGAAGGTAAACAGTATTCAACACAAATGCAGTAAAGAAAAACGCCTTTAAATTCTCGTGTAATCTGGTTTATCGTGAATCTCTGCAAGAGTCATTCGCCAAAACCCGGTTAAGATGACATGAAAATAAAACTTCTATTTGTATCTTAATTTATATCTATATATTTATATATCTATATTTTTCTAAGCGTGTTAAACTAACGGCGAGTGTTATCGGTCAGGACAATCTCTATCTCTATCAAGGCACCAACCGACATTTGCCTCATTATGAGACGGATCTTCTTTCTCTTCCTCCTCCCCCTCCCCCTCCTCCTCCTGTTTTTTCTACTTCTTCCTCTTCCCTTCTCCTCCTCCGATTTTCCTTCTTCCTCTTTCTTCTGTTCTTCCTCCTCTTCTGGTTCTTCTTCTCCCCCCCTCCCGTTTCCCCTTCCTCCTGTTTCTTTATCTTTTTTCCACCTGTTGCTCTCTTTTTAAAACCAACCACGCAGAATATTTATCTATTCACTAGTTTCCACTTTCCGTCGAAAGATAACGAAAAGAATCTGATTCTTAATTTCCAATCCATTCTACTTATTTAACGGTTGTAGAATGTAAAATAATAACCTGTCTTTGTGATCACCTTATATGATGATGATGGCTCTGGCTTTGCGAACGAAGATCGTCAAAAGGCTATCAGTTAACTGAACCTGTAACGAAAGGAACAACATTTTAAAAAGTGTCAGGTGTTTCTGCTCCACCATATAATGATAAATATTTGCAATTGCGAATTAAGTGATTTTAGTCGCAGAATTCCTACACTACAATACATTAAATAACCCCTATTTATATAATTGTGCCTATGGTAAAATCGGTTTCACTTAAGGTTGTTTCAGTTAAAGTAGTGGTTTTCAGGAACCTAACCGCAACGTTAATCGGGGAGTCCCCGAACTTATGAATATTATCTTTTGCTTTTTTGAAAAGTCTATGTGTTTTATATATATCATGGTTCTTGGCTTTATACCCTCATTGTGGGAGTCGCGGGGTTACGGACAGACGGGAAATTGTTAGTAAGACCCACGTCCGGCTTACCAGGCCTGTCGAAGCTTTGTTCTGCTTACGTCACCTGGTATTCCCCAATGGTAACCCATGTAGATACTAACCATGCTCCACTTTGCTTAACTTCGGTAATCGTACTAGAACCGGTGTATCCAAAGTGTGCATCCCTGCGCTGAGTGCTTAGCGGAGAGGCATTGAGTACCATTTTTTAAAGTCTTTGGTATAACTCAGCGGTGGATAGAGCTAATGCCTACCAAACCGGGGGCGAGCACTCTACCATTTGGGCCTTGGTGATTGGTAGAACTTAAGAGTAATAAAAAAAAAACAACGCATGCTGTTTAATTAACCGTGAAATTAACACCTATTTTAAAGCCACACATCGTGCGTGAGTGAGCGAGTGTGTGTACTTAATTGATCAAATCTATGTTGTCTGTCGCTTTCCCGACTTTTCCCCCGTCAGTGGACAACAGAGGCGGCCGACAGGAACGGATGCCGATACAAAGGTCTACAAAGGTCCACAAAGCAACCTCCCGTGTAAAAGCTAACCGGAGAGCAAAAATAGAAGATGAAAACGGAGCTCCCCCGGGCCGGCAACGTTCACGAAGACAAGCCATGACATGAATGTTCTCTGTGTCGACAGTATGAAATCAAATGATGGATAATTT
>VCCN01005113.1:1325656-1367566 GCA_006491835.1 Architeuthis dux | reverse complement strand
TTTATCGGCAAGATTCTTATTTACTGAATTTTGCCGAACGTGCCACCAAGAGATCGGCATGCGATTGACCTATCCACTAGACCAAACTTACGCTGCTCTAAAGTAGTTGAAATTCAAGTTATAAATAATTTAAAACCTTTTCGGCCTACCTGAGACGGCCTGATCGGGTGGGAGGGGGTAACGCCCCGTTTGCAAACTGGCGCCCATGCCCCGGTCCTGCATCTTCGTAACTCCTGTTACTGCTTTTATACACTTTGTTCTTCTTCTGCCAATTTCAGATGAGGTGCTGTACCACGTGCGACGTTACTGCTCCTGTCCCATTCCATGTGAAACGATCCTCTACGATTCGTCTGTATCTTACGCGAGCACCTCCAGTTTTGCTGCCGAGACGCTGCTCGCCAAGGTCGCCTCCGGCAACGTGGAGGAGAAGTTCCTGAAGGCTCGAGAGGTCAGCAGCCGGGTCGTGGTTGAACGATACAACCACACCAAGCATTTGATCGTTGAACTGGATCATGCATTCGTCAACCTCAAGCGGCTGTTCGACGAGAACATCGACGATCGTCTAGACAAACAAGTACAATTGCTCACCGACTTCTACAACGACACAATGAAGCAAGCGAAGACCAAAATCTGGATGAACAACTATCAAACGTATTCCATCGAGAAGAACTTTCTCCGCGTCCGTGAAGCGATGGAGGAACGCACGCTCAAATACGTGGCATTCGATTATCTAAACTTTATCTACGTTATCGAAACCCGTCTCCGAGAACTGGCCAGTACGGAATTTAGCGACGATAAAGTACGAAAGTTTCTGTACGTGATGATCATAAACAGTTGCAACGCAAACATCGAGAAGGCCCAAAAAGCTTTGGGAAACTACACAGAACTGTTAGAGTCGTTCCAAAACGGTACGCCCATCTTCAACTACAAATACCAGACTACGCCCAGGGCTCACAACATTCCCATCGTGCCGAAGCCGTTGCTTGCCAGGGCTTTGACGCACTCCTGGTACGCTATCAAGTATGCAAAGAAATTCCCCTTCTGGATTAAAAAGGTCCAGAAATCCCTTCGAATGTACATCGAGCTGACCAACAAAACGTTCGTTAACCACGCCATGAATGAGAGTCGATTGGCGGAGATAAGTCAGGCCTACAACACGGCTTGCAAAAATTACAATTTCGCCAAAAGTGCTTTTTATTTTTACACGGTCGACTGGTCCAAGGAGCAGGTGAAACAAAAGGAATTGGTGACGGTAGCTTTGCAGGAGAAATATGAAAGTATCGCCAACGATATGAAAATTAATCTACAGAACCTCGCGTCTCTATTGCAGTCTCTGCAGAATAACATCATGCACAACTTGACGGTTACTAGCCAATTGGCCATCGATTACCTTAATGACACAACCAGATATAAGAGATCTTTGGCCGATATATTCACTTCGGCCAATATTCGTCAAGGTATAAACGAATTGAAGACGTTCTTTATCGAGATCCGGGCGCGAGGGAGTACGCTGTTCGACAGTTGGAATAAATTGGCCGCGGCCAGCATCGGTATTTGGAAGGATATTATCACCGATGCCAACTTGGAGGACTATTACGCGTTTGTTAACCGGACTGACTATCTGCAGACTATGGCCAACGTGACGGAGAGGATACTAGACGAACACGAGAGAGCACGGGATGAGAATGATCTGCGAGAACTGGTCGGTAACACGGATCGAATATTCCTCTACTGCCTGGAGAATGTCATCAAAGAAATGGCCAAATTCGAGGAGTCTTTGAAAATGGATTCAAATTTTCTCAGGTTGTTGTTGTTGTTGTTGTTGTCCGTCCGTCTGTCACACTATAACATTTTTTTTAAAATTACGTTGAAAGGAGTGGGGGTAGAGGAGAGGTTCTGAGAATGGAATCGCAAGACCGTGAAGAGAGCGGGTGGAGAGAGAGGGAGAGAAAGAAGCAGGGTAGGGATATGCAAAAGGGTAAGGGGTAAAACATAAATAACTTCGATAAAGGAGAACGGCTGAACTCGGCCGTAGAGAAAAGAAGGAACGCGGGAAAGTAAAACGAGGTGGAATTGAATTCGCTTTCGAGTGACTGTGAGCGGAAGATTTGGTTAAATCATTGATGGATCCGTGGATAGTAAGGTAACTTTGGCTGTAGATTCAACTGGTTGAACATTATTAGAAACAAGCTCATCTATATTATAATTTTCCGGATTTCTGTTTGTTTTTTGTTACTATAACACAGCAAAAACGGCACAACGTAACGAGATTTTGTTCAATTTCCAGTCCAGTTTGCAAATAATAATAATAGTGTTGGGTCTGCATTGGCGCCCACTCAGATAATCTATATTATAACGATTCGGTTTATCAAGGGAGATAAATCAAGGTTTATAAATGGTAATCATGGAGTAGTTTCCCTTATTTATATATTTATATATTTACTAAGGTAGTGCCCGCTACAAAAGTGCATGTTTGGAAGGGCCCGGACTTTATGGTGTGTAGAGCAGCTTGTCATAATTGTCATGTAAAATAATTTTCCATCCGTCATACGAAACTATGGCTTCGAATTATTTCGGTTACTTCTTTTAGTGTTGCCAATTTAGATATTTTGTATCTAAAAACTACAGATTATAAATCTATAATTATAGATAAATGATCTATAATCTGTAGTTTTTTATTCATTTTTATTAGATTTCTCGAGAACCGCAGATCCAAACAACTTCAAACTCGACACAACAATGCCTGGTGTGCTGACTAATATATATGGCGAATGTCAACTTCGTACAATGGCAGTTGTCGAGAAATTGCGGTGCCTTAGATTTCTTGAGAACCGCAGATCCAAACAACTTCAAATTCGACACAGCAATGCCTGGTGTGCTGACTAATATATATGGCGAATGTCAACTTCGTACAATGGCAGTTGTCGAGAAATTGCGGTGACTTAGATTTCTTGAGAACCGCAGATCCAAACAACTTCAAACTTGACACAGCAATGCCAGGTGTGCTGACTAACATACAAGGCGAATATCACCTTTGTATAATGCCCAGTTGTCGGGTTATCTCGGTGCATACACACCCACGCACAAGAGATTTCTTCCATTATAATTAGATGTGCAAATAAGTATGGTGTAAATTCTACAAATAGGAGGTGAATTGACACCTTGCTTAATGGTCTGCGAAGACTGCTTTTAAAATAGTTTATGTAGATATACATCATCATCATCAGCAGCAGCAGCATCAGCCGTTATAAGTCCACTGCTGGACAAAGGCCTTTCATATCTCCTTCCATGACGACCTAGATTGTGCTAACCTCTACCTGCAAAACTTTCTATCTTGTCCCTCCATCTAGTGTCTGGTCTTTTCCTACTGCGTTTACTGTCCCATGGGCATGGGTTAGTCCTTTCTCCCATCTATTGTCGTCTCTTCTTGCTAGATGACCAGCCCATCTCCATTTTTGCTGCTTAATTAGTTGTATAATATCCTTCACTCTAGTCCTCTCTCTGATCCTTGTTGATCTTTTTCTACCTCTTAGAATTATCCCTAGCATTGCTCTTTCCATGGCTCTCTGTGCTATTCTGGGTTTTCAGCTCGTTTTGTTAATTTCCATGTTTTGCATCCGTAAGTCATGGCTGGTATTATGCAACCGTTGTATACTTTACGCTTTAGGCACATCGGCAGGGTGCTCTTCAGAATGTCTCTATTCATACCAAATGCTTTCCAACCTATCGTTATGCGTCGTTTTATTTCGCAGCCATGGTCTTTCTCTCGCTTTATTTCTCTTGATGTTTCCGGTTGCTGCTGCGTGTTTTCATTAATCTGAGCCAATCCTACAAGGGAATACCTCTGCCACGGACATTGCCAGCGGAAGAATTGAATCACTTCTTCCGTAGCTTATTGTCAGTTCTTCCACAAAATGTAATTGAAATTCATTGAGAACTCTTGGAGATATCGTGTTGCCTCTTGTTTTCATTAATCTGAGAAGAAGGGAAGAAGACATAATCGAATGCAGAGAAATTCGTGGTGAAAGAAACAGTTCAGATCTATTAATACTCAATGCATTATTGTTTGAGCAGTACTGGTTCGATTCCTTCCTAGAAACCCCTAATATATTTCCAATACTAGAAAGCACTCAAAGAGCGCACACCTCTGCCAACGTCATTGTCAGGGAAAGTATTTGTGCATGAATCTGTCCCAGAATTTAATCACTTCTTCCGTAGCCTATTGTCCGTCCTACCATAGAATTTAATTGAAATTCATTGAGAACTCTTGGAGATATCGTGAACTTTTAGCGATATTATGTGGTGTAGATATATAACTACGACGTAGGGGAGGTAAGTTTGCCTGGATCCACCAAAGAATTCTGAACAATTCTTTCGTGGCCTATTATCCACCTTTCCACAAAATCCTATCGAAATTCATGGAGAACTTTTGGAGATATCGTGTGGACAGTCATGGGCGTATACCTAAATGTATGTAAAAAATATCACTCAATCAATTCCGGGGCGGATCCATGCACAATTACCTCCCCTGACAATGGAGTTGTCATTGGTATGTGCTCTCTGAGTTCTATCAATTTATTTGGACGGGTGTCTGAAAGTCAAAACGTTTTTCGTTCAGACAAGTTCATACAACTAATTAAGCAGTAAAAATGGAGATGGGCTGGTCACCTAGCAAGAAGAAATGACAATAGATGGGAGAAAAGACTAACCGACTGGTGTCCGTGGGACATTAAACGCAGTAGGAAAAGACCAGACACAAGATGGAGGGATGAAATAGAAAGTTTGCCGTTACGACATGGCATAGGTTAGCACAATCAATGTCGCCATGGAAGGAGATTGGAAAGACATTTGTCCAGCAGTGGACTTATAATGGCTGATGATGATGATGTATGTATCCACTTTCTCCGCTTATACCCTCATCGAGGTTATCGTAGAGTTAGGTACACACGGGAAATTGTTAGTAAGACCAAGTAGATACAGAAGTATTGGCTCGCCAGGCCTGTCGAAGCTTCGTTCTGCTTACGACACCTAGTATTCCCAGATGGTCACCCATCTAGGTACTGATCAGGCTGGACGTTGCTTAACTTCGGTGATCTTACGAGAACGCGATTTGGCCGTAACCCCTTAGCCCCAGGAAAAGGTTCCGCAATTCTAGTTCTTGTGTTGAGTGCTTAGTGGAGAGGCATTGGGTACCATTTTTAAAGTCTTGGGTATGAGTCGGCGATTGATTGAACCATAGCCTACCGAATCGGAGGTTGGCACTCTACCACTGGACCACGGTGGTAGGTACAATGTTGTAGATCATAGTTGAATATGAAGTGTATGTCTTTTATACCTTTTAAGCTTGTAGGGGTCTTGCAATTATTTAACAATGGGATCGTTCTCTTCTTTTAGTGTTCAAATCTGTTTTAATACCTTTTGTTTCCCATTTTCAGGGAGAATTTCCTAGAGTTGGCCATCTTTTATCGAGAACTGAGCTACGAGCAGATCACGCAACAGGTTGCTTACGACATCTTCTCACTTTTCTGTAAGTAGGAAATCCGTACCTTTCATTGGTTTGTTTGTGTTCCTTTGTTTTCCCACAATCCACCTTCACACATCCAGAATGACCAGCATTTATGGCAGTTCCTGCTGCCTATGCTAAATAGGTCGACTCAATCTGAGTACAGATTGGCCCAGAGAAGAGATGGATTCCACCGCAAAATCTTAACCAAGAAATTGAAAAGAGTAAATGGTATGTTATTTAAAGCCAGGCACTACATTAATGCTGTAGATCTGAAATCTCTGTATTATGCTATTTAATCATTTCATCTTACCTATGGGTGTCAGATATGGGGACAAAGCTCAAATATCCATAACAAAATGATTTTTAAATTGCAAAATAGGGCCATTCGTACTATATCTTTTTCTGACTTTCATGTTAATTGTAACCCTTTATATGCTAATCTCAACATTATCAAACTTGAAAATCAAACGGCACTGCAAAATTGTTTATTTGTACTGGACTCATTAAATAAGGTATCACACCTTGTCTACAAGAGTATTTCAAACGAACGAAAGAAATTCATTCATTAAGTACAAAAGGCTCCAAACTGGGATGCCACTATGTTCCATCTTGCATATCAACTAGATATGGATTAAATTCAATCACCAAAAAATACATTACTGATTGGAATAATTTTACAAGAAAACTTAAGATTGATCTAGTTAGCCTATTATGGTTTGGACTTAGATCTAGCATCAAATCAATTTTCACTAAATCCTACATCTAAATATAAATACAACCATATATCTACATATAATTCTTCTTATGATTTATTTTTCTTCTTCATTGACATACTCTGTCTTACTCTTTTGTAACCACACTTTCCCACAATGTGACTTTGAAGAAAGTTCAGACAAATATTTTCTAATTGAACAAATGAAAAACTAGGTAATGCTCCTAGATCAGAATACTGCACGAGCATTACCTCAACTCCCTGGCTTGCACTGGCTCAGGCAACTTTCGTTCTTATTGCTAAAAGCCGACCAATGAAAGAGCTGTTCGTGCTTGATCAAATGTTTATTATCCGTTTGTGTTGCACTGCTAAACGATGTGATAGAGTCCATTATAAATTTTCCCGGGCCTAGTGTCTCTTGAATACGCCATCCATAAGTTTTATATCTGTTAAGCCACGTTGCTGAATATATTACACTTTATGACTAATATTTAGCTTCATCTTTATGTTTTAGTTTCTTTTTATCGTAACTTTTACTCGGGCCGGTTTCCATTCGACAGTGAGAAATAAATAATAAGTCTTAGGTGAGATTCGAACTCACATCCCCCACAGGAAGCTTGGTATATGCCTGACTGCACTACCATTTGAGCTACTAAAACTCAACCAGAAGAAATTAATTCGCATTGCATGACTGCTGTGGAAAGAAGTGTAGGCGAAGTGATCTACTAATTCCGTGTTTTTCATCAATGACTAATGGGACAAATATATCCCATCACGATTTCGATTCTTCAAAATATGGAGAATTTTCTTAATTTAATAAAGGAATAGTTTTCTTAAACCATTAAATACAAATTAACATTATACCCTTTTAAAAATGAATGCATTAAGCACCTTAATAGGTTTGTCTTGAAAGGGTTAAGAGAATTGCAATCAGCGCGTTATTAGGCGACCTAGGCGGTTGTCTGGGACACAAAGGTCCTAGGGGCGCATTCTGAACTGAAAAGGATAATCATTAGAATACAACCGCAAATTTTAAGTCTAGCCTAGGATGCATCAAACCCTTGCGTAAATTTTAAGTCTTTCCTAGGCGCATGAAACCTTTGCATCGGCCCTGATCGTAATAGTATACGTTTCGCTATCTACATCCTCATACGCATGTATCTTTTGTATTTTCACAAAATAAAATTGACCTTTTTTTTCTTATTTTCCAGGTGACATTGGTGGTTCTATGGGCTTATTTATTGGTGCCAGCGTTTTGACAATGTTCGAGATTGTCGAATTTATTTTCAGCCAATCGCTGAGGGCGGCATTTTTACGAAAAAAGAAAAACTGAACGCTTGATAATTGACCCTTTTACGGTCGGTAATAAAATAGATGATAACAAAACAGCAGATGACAATTGGTTGTAATTCAATGATCCAACAAGGGTTGCCAAATTTGGCCATACGGGGAAATAACCCTAACTTTATCTCCGAGACTTACCAACACCGGCTGGTATTGAACTTCTGCTTCCAGACTCGCTCGATTTCCAAATTCGACGCTATTCCAAAGGTGACCTTTCACTTAGTCGAAACCCAAATTGTCGAAACCTAGAATGTCGCATCCTCTATGCCGAAACCCAGTTTGTCGAAACTATTATAATGATAAGAATCAAGATTAGAATTTGTGTAAAAATATTGGAAATTGCAGAATAAACTGTTAAACAAGTTTTCCCCATTCAAAGTGGCAATTTCTCTCATATTTCGATACTTTATATCATTTTCGACAAACTGGATGCGACATAGTTGGATTCGACATAAGGATTTTCGACAAACTGCACATGAACCATTCCAATCCCGTGTTGGCAGGGCCGGATTTAGCATGTGTGGTGCCTGTATCTTATGTTATGAAGGGTCCATTAATTTTCTTTTTAAAAATACACATACATATTATAACACTTTTTTGACTTAGTAAAGTAATTAAATCTTTTCATTTTTTATACTCTCATAGAATAGGACAAATATGTTATACTCCCACATAATAGGACAAACATGTTTCACATTTCAGTAATAGTATTACTTACATGTAGATATCAATTTCAAATGTCAAAAGTATGACTTAAATCCTACAAATCGACCGTGGGGTGTGCTTTCTATACATGTAACTGCCCCAACGTGAACAAAAAGGTATTTATGTTGGTTTTGTAGTGAAATGATTTGCCTTTTCCCTGGCTTTCTTTAAACGCTAAAATTAGCGTTTCTATCTAACTTTTTCCGGATAACATTTTGTGCTAGTCATGCAAACATGTTTATTTCATTTTCTCAGAAAAGTCCAATATTTATATAATTTATATGAGACGTAATAAGTGAATTACTTGAATATGGAAATAAACATATGTTTAAAAACACCCAGATTTAAGAATGCATTATATATCGGAATTGATAGCTTGCAAGCATTTGACACGGGGCCCCTAGCAATGGTCCCTCTACATTTTAGTAGTCAGTGTGCGTAAAAATCACATGTTGTGCAATTTTTCCCCCCATATGACAAAAGTGTGAGTGCACTGAATGATTGTACAAATATAAACTAAAAATTGTTTCAAGATATTTTTGGCACAACAGCCAGTCTGTCATGGTTAATAAAACTGTTTGGGCAGGTTTTAATATAGTGCAAGTGTGATTGCATTAGTTAAGATTGTATTCTGTGCTTTGTCCAGTTTGTTGTTCCATTGAATAAAACATTAATGGGGATTTCTTATTTTTATGTGATGCAATGTTGAAATAAATTAATAACAATAACACCAATCAATTCACAGATTGAAGTTGCTGGAAATGGTTAAATCAAAACTCACTCATTATTTTAGGTAACTAACCTTTTGTTCGCACATTACTTTCCTTTGTGCGCTGGCTGCAAAACATATGCGCGCGGGCACACACGCACAGCTTAGAAGGAACCTATGACCCTCAGCATACGCTACATTTTCTACATAGTTTCCCCGGAACTTTGTATTGGCTAAGTCTCGGAGATAAAGTTCGGGTTATTTCCCCTTATGGCCAAATATGACAACCCAGTACCCAACAACAACAACAACAACTGAAGTGGCAAAATCCAATCCCTACATAGCGTCATTTGCGGCGCCAGGCCAGGGCACGACCGGGCATTGCCCGGGTTCCCAGCGGCTTTGCCCGGGCTCGCAAAGTTTAATCTTCTCTTTTATTTTAGAACTTGTCTTTATGAATATAACTCATGGGCGCAGGAGTTTCAGCTATATAGCACCCAGACTTTGGAATTAATTACCCTATGATATCCGGAACATACATACATTAGCAAGCTTTAAATCAAAAATTTTTAAAAACTTTCTTGTTTCGAGACTTTCATAATTATATGAACACAGTAAATAAATCCACTTCGTAACCGTAGCTCATGTCCCGTGTTTTGTAAAAAAAACTTTATTGACAAGTTGCACTTTCTTCTTACTCTTCTTTAATAGGACTTATATTTTTACAGCAATTCATTGCACATGTTTTCAAGCGCTTTTGTCCAGTGGGGACTTAAGTATTGAGGGTCCCGAGAAGGGGTGCTTTCTATAAATGCATTTATTATTATTACTTATATGAATATTTTGCCCGTCTTCAGTTTTCTGGCCGAACCTTGCCCCCGGGCTGGTACAAAACTGCACAGCGTCAGTAAATCTTAAAACACACACACACACACACCAGCTCGGGCAAAGCACGATTAAAAGAATATTTAAAATGTTTAGATAAAGAAATGTTATGAATAAAAAAAAAACATATAATCCCAAGTAATCATAAATTAAACTCAAAATCAAAAATGTATTATTTTCATTTATTGTTGGATGAAGTATTGTAACACAATATTTTTATTTTAATTTTGACTAGTTTTTGCCTTCATCTAAATGTTTAGTTGTTTTAGAATGACGACCCGAGTCAAAGTTGTGATAAAAAGCAGCTACCAAGTAAGATGAAGGTAAAAACTAATCCATATTAACAATAAAACATATTTATCATTTTGTTTTTCATCTAATACAAGTAAGATGTCCTCCGTCTTATTCTTTATAATTTTTCATTCATTGTTTCTGAGATAAAATTCTTGGATTCATGTTGTCAATTCTCGTGCTAAAAAAGCTCCGACTCAAATGTAAGAGAAAAAGGCCGGATCACATATTACTTTCTTGTTTTACTTTACTCTTTTGTCAATTCTAGTGCTAACAAGCTACGACTCAAATGGAAGTGAAAATGACGGATCACATATTACTTTCTTGTTTTACTTTACTCTTTTATCAATTCTCGTGCTAAAAAAGCTCCGACTCAAGAGAAAAAGGCCGGATCACATATTACTTTCTTGTTTTTGATGTTTCAATATTTTTTTTTTCACATATTTATTTGTAAAAATAAATGTTTCCATTTGGAACCTCCTGCTCAAAATCCAGGATCAAAATCCAAAATTCTTTCCTCTTTCCTCACATCTAGTGACTAATGGGCAGTGTTGTGGTGCCGTGGGAACGCCTGGGAATAGCGTTTCCTTACATTTATGGAAGGGGGGACGATGTTCCCTCACTGTCTGTATATTACTAAAAATTCTCTATTTGAACAATTCACTGATGAGAAAAATTAGCTAGTTTATGTCCAAATACTCATAGAATATGGCCTTAAAACGTCTCTGATATTGGTTGAATTTCAAAACTTCTCGTGGATGGAGGTATGGGAGTTAAAGCCACCTCCCTGAGTTCCCTCACTTTTTTTGTTTCGCCCTACACCCACTGATGATTATAACTCTTTGAGAAAAAAAATGGAAAATCTTTAACCAATAATTAAAAGGACGTTTTCTTCTTAAAATAAAATCTTTCTCCTTTTTCCCTCTCTTTCATTGGATTTTTCTTGCTGAAGCAATCAAAAACTATTTCAAAGAATAATATTTATATTTTTTAAAAGAAGACGAAAAAGCTACTCGCTTTAAAAGCTATACTTACTCTTCATTCGCTCATTAAAAGATTCAAAATTAAATTATGAACACTGATGGAAAGGGGGGGGGTACAGCGTATACCAACTTCCAATTCTTTTGCAAGACTCAAAAACGGTCCCGAAATTGGACATATTTTTTAAAAAGATTACGGAACCTCCAGCTACACAGGCTCACTTCGTCCATCCCTGATGGACTCCCACCCCCAGATCATAAATCCTACTGCCTTACTGTATACCTAGTCCCCAAAACCCATTTCCATCACTGATGATGAAGCAAATATTATTTCCCACATGTGAAGGATTATTTTTTAGTTCTTTCTCAGTGAATAAAATTCCGAAATTAAAAACGACGTTAGAAATCATTTTGAAACAAAAATAAAATTCAACAAACAACAGTTTTATCTTGTTTGTTTTTTTGTTTTCTTGTTATTTTTTTTATTAAAATATTATCTGAATTTCTTTTGTTTGGATAATGAAAAAAGGTGGAAGACATTTTGCCTAATATCTTTCGCATAAAATAATGTGAGATTTTTAATTTGAAAAATCAACTGTAACATTCCTGTTGTGTTTAGTGCTTCTGTTCGCTTTGTTAGTCTTTCTGTTCTAGCTGTGTGAGATTAGAATGCGTTTGATTCGTAACCGTGTTTAAGCGTGTTAAGAAAAGAAGATGGAACAAGCTAACACGTGTGACTGGGCTGTTCGCCTGGTAAGAACTGAGCCTTCCTCGTTCCCACTTCCGGTCCGCGTTTTCTGGGACCGGAAAAGGAATGGGTGTTGCTGGGAGCTTGCTTCGGCATGTTTATTGATTTAACATATACATACATTACCTATTGATTTAACATACATATATATAAACATTACATCAACTACACACTAATGTGTTGGCAGCGTTGTCCCAAATTGTTTAAACAAGTAAAATACCCGTTGCGTTGCCAACGGGTATACTTAAGGGTGGAAATATAAAGCACTGTAGTATCTGATAAAACAAATAAACTCATGGGCGTTACCCGAAGCGACCATCCCCGGCACTTAAACAAATTAAACTAGTAGAGCAATCTTGGGCGTCCACTGCCACTTTTCCAGGGGGGGGCAAAATGATATATTCGGAATATATCTTAGTGGCATCCCCGTTACACGATAGATATTCCACCCGTGTAGAAGGTGCTGCGCTAGCCGCCATTTGTAGTGCAAGCGAGTACGACCCACTGTATGATCCAGATGTCAGATGGTACACATGACCGTTGACGGAGACGCATGACCTGACACCGCGGAGACACGATGAAGTGAGCACCGGCAAATTATAATAACACTATTTTTATATGAAAGCATTAAGTTGGGGTTACATAAAACAAAAGTACTGCACCTTTATCCTTTATCGACTATTAGTATAGATACGGTTCCAATTTTCAAACCGCCTCGCCGAGAAGGCCTGGTCCAGGGGGTGATAAACGCTCCGTTTGACACCACCCAGCGGACGCCCATGAAAACAATCTCTGAATTCATCGCGTAAATATTCATCGCCTAATATCTTCTGAATGACAGTCCGAAATTTATAACACATGAAATTTTCTCTCGTTAACAATTCTTGTCCAATGTTTGTCCTACAAACTCGATCAATAATAGACCTGCAAACGAAATCTCAAAGAAAAATAAGTTTCCAATGTTTATGGATGACAAAAGTAAGGACACGATGTAGGGAAGGTGATCCATATTCTTAAGTTTCACAACCTCGCACACTCGATGTTAAAAACGGCGCACAAATAAAAAGAAATAAGAGAATTAATGAAAGAAAATACATGAATTATATTGTTATAGCTATGAATAAATTGAATTGTTAGTATTTGTGCGCCGTTTTTAACATCGAGTGTGCGAAACTTTACAATCGGGACCACCTTCCCTACATTGTACCAAAATGTTCAAAGAAAAATAGGTTTCTGATGTTTATGGATGACAAAATAAAGAGTATAAGAATTTCACAAGAAATTTAATTTTGAAAATTGTCTAATTTCACTTCGCTGCTTTGGCGTTCATAAAGGGAGACAATTCAATAAAATTGAAAAAATGCTGCCGATCAGCTAACAATTAAAGGGGAATAACTACCGCCACACACACCTTATTAGTCAAAAAGAGCTATTTCCCTTTAATTGTTCATTCTGTAATGTTTCTTTGATATTCTATTCCTGTGTTTCTTAAACTGGTGAATGAAATTATTTCGAGGGTGAATGGAACTACAGGGGTAAATGAAGGGTGAAAGACTTAATTTACTCAGAGATTTATATTGTTTCTATTCTTAAAAAAAGTGTTTTTTGTGATAAACATGTACAATAAGAAAATCTGACTTGATAGGGCCCAAGGCAAGGCATTGAAGCTCATTCGAAAAATAGGCTCCATAGCTGCTCAACGCCATGACGAACCGCGCGAGACCACCTGGTTCTTCCAGCGTGTGTCGGTGGCAGTCGTCCGTGGCAATACGTTCTCCATAATGACTGCGGGAACAGACAGAGTTGTCCGTTAAATTTTTTTTTTTTTTTTATTATTCAACGATCGTATTATAAAATTTAAACAACAGTAAAAAAAAACATTTGAATATTATAATAACGTAAATGTAAACTTATTTATTAAATTTCTATAACTTGCAGAAAACATTATTTCTAAAAATCTAATTCTAAGTTCTAAAACTGTTGTTTGCTAAATTTATGTAAACTAGAAAAAGTCTAATAATTTTTTTGTGATCATTTTTTGTCAGTCAACTCAAACTTTATATATTTTTAGGATAGTCAAAAAACAGGAATAAAATAAACACTTAAAAAATGAGTTGATTTATGCTTTTTGCTCCTGATAAGAAATGAATTAAAAATATACACTAAGGGAGAATAAGATGGAAATAATCAAAAACATAAGGAAATTTAGTCATGAGTGAATGAGATTTTGTAATGATGACTTGAGGGTGAATGACACTGATATTGTTTAATATACACTGATCTATATTATAATGATGCGATTTCTGTTTTTTGTGAGTTTGTTACTGTAACACAATTCTTGTTAGCGTAACACAATTCTTGTTAGCGTAACACAATTCTTGTTACCGTAACACAATTCTTGTTATCGTGACACTGTTAAAATGCTCCAACTAGGAGAATAAAGCAATTTCCAATCTAATTCAGCCAACAGTTTAATTTAATTAAGTATAAACTGACCAAAAATGTCTGCCATGGGGAAATAACTGCAGGTCTATTAATTGCTAATTACAGTTCTTTATTTAAGAAAATAGGAGGAATCGTCAAAAAGAAATACCAAACACTTAAAATCATAAACTGTTTGATACCGCTCCTAATTGACAGTGGAACTCTTCAGGCACAGAAATGAAGTTTGTTAAAATTATTATGAAAGATAGAATAAAAAATAAAGGAAAAATTCACCTAAAGGTGAAAGGGAGGTAACTTTGGTCAGTAGTTATTCCCCTTGATATTAACATTACGTTTTTCTTATATGAAATTAAGAGTTAATTAGGCTTCATTTTAGGTTAGTAAATAGTTCAAAATAATATTGTTTAAATTGTTCAATAAATGCAAAAAACTTACCAGTTTCACTGTAAGAGCAGTTCAAATATCTTGCCCATTTGGAATTTTACAGAAATATTCTTGCCTACTAGATCAGGGATTCTCAAAGTAAGGGTCAGGGCCCCCTCCAGGGGTCATGCAAAGAGGGGGGGGTCGTAGAAATATTTGAAAATATTTTTTTAAAGAATAATTATATAACTGGTGTTTTTTTTTTATTATCTCTATACAAAAATGTACTCCTTCCATTGCTTATTGTAAAAATGGCTCGATGCTATTCACTGATTTTTAAAAAGTTTAAGTTTTAATTTTTTTTTTTTTAATTCATTTTTTCTTCTAATAAACACCTTAAAACATGGATTATAAATATGCTGCAACTTTTGATAATTTCTTTTGGTAGTTATTCATTTCTATGTTTAGTTACTGTTAGATTACAACTAAAGACTAATACATTTTAGTACCTATTGCTTTTATGACAATGGGGTCTTGAAAAATGTTGTCTCATCAAAAGGGGTTGAGATTGAAAAAGGTTAGAGAAGTCCTGTACGAGACCACTTCCAATATTGACTGTAGATGTTGGATAATCAAGTAAACTGACAACGAAAGGCATAAATTATGAGAGCAAAGAAGTTCATTTCTTTATTACAAAATAAAACATAATAGAATTAAAACATTCTAAATATAACAAAATCAAAGATGTTAATAGACAATACAGAGCTTTGAGCTTGACAACATTTTTGCAATAGAGATATCTATCCCAAAATGGTGGGATAGGAATAAATGCATAGACATAACCAGCAAGAAAAATGCTTACCTGCACAATAATGTGTTAATATGATTGTTAAAACTTTAAAAGTTACTGAACAAGAATATTTTAACATAAAATAGATGGAAAAATATTAATGCAATTATATTGTTTTAATTATATTAATTAATGCTATTTTTTAGTGACATGTACCCATATGTAACTAAACTCTTTTAAAATAAGATTGTTTGATTTTGCTGCTGCATTGATATTTTTTTCGTCTATTTTTATGTTAAAATATTCTTGTTCGGTTTTTAAGTTTTTACAATTATATTAACACATTATTGTGCTGGGACACATTTTTCTTACTGGTCCTGTTTTCTTAAAGATTTTATGATTTTTTTTCTCTTTAGAAGAAGTCATTTATAACTTCTAGATAAACAATTAGCTTTTTATTTGAATTAAACATAGCGATCTCTCTGGTGATTATTGCATAAACATAAAATCAGCAGGAAAAAAATTACTTCCAACATCAAAATTGACCGGACGTTATTAAGAAATGAGCTCAACCTCAGCTGTTTCCGCTCATTTCTGACATTTTTCGTGTAAGCAAAAACAAGTTGAAAAAAATGTTAAATTTGGTAAAACTTTTTATCTAGTGTTTTTCAGAGTAAATTTCATGACTTGGTGCAATACAGAGATAAGTCAGAATAAAATTCTCTACAAGATGACATAGGTTTTATTAAAATTGGTTGAGTTTTACAAAAGTTATTACAAATTTAAAATCGTTGATCTGTGTAAAAACCCGACTCAATCATATTAAAGGCACGGTGTGGAGACATTTATCAATTCAGTCGCACTCGTCCTTTTTGTTTTAACTTCAAAATGCTAATATAATCTCATCTAAAGTGTTTATTTAATTATAAAATATAGCAACACACTATAACCACAAAAACGTTTTCTCTCTCATAAGACATCTCTATGGAATTTGGTTAAGTCCAAGATATATATAGTAGCTCTATCACTATTAGTTAGTTTGCATATTATTGTTACGAGGGCTGTTGTGCAGAAAATTGTTAATAGTTAATTTTCCTAAGTGATGGTATACATACCATAAAATAAGACAATGGATACATTGTGGATTCAAAGTACAAAGGCTGAAAATAAAACCCCAACTTTAAGTAATTATTCAAAAAGTCAAATCCCTAAATTCTTAAATGATTTGCACAAAATGATTTCTTTTTAGAATCCAACAGAGAATGAATGCGGTCTTCTCATACACTTAACCTAATGTGAAGCCAAAGTTTGTAACTGGTTAAAATGGTAATCTTTGATTACCATTTTAACTCTGGTTTCCAGTCTTTTAGCCAAAAACCAAAGAGAAATTGAATGTTTAGTTCCAGGCTGCACCTCTCCATTGCACTTTGAAGAGGTGGGGTCAGGTTCATTGCCTGATGCGTCCCAAAAAGGGAAGTGCCAAGGGAACTGGACAATTTCTGGAACCACCCACACATACGCGTGGGTGCCCCCCACACTAAACTCGACCTTGTGTGACATAAATACTGGTAATATTTGATTTTAATCTTCAAACCCAAAGAAAACATCCATTTATTACCACAAAGATTAGAGATTATCCAATCTAAACACTAAAACTTGACATTAGAACAAGTGTATTATCCAAATATTTTCCTCAGAAAATATCCAGAGTTGCTTCCCTTAGAGAGAACTAGCATTAATTTTGAGATCAGGCATTATTTTTGTGACACCCTGTATATTAAAATCTTACAATTTTAATGTAAAAGGAAAATGTATACAGAAGAAATCTTGTGTGTTTTTATAAGCTTTATGGTAGGGTATGAATAGCATAGAAAGTATACAAGAAATATAGAATACCCCATTTGAAAAGCTGAATACTGGGTAGGGAAAAAAGCAAAGTAAATATATGAAAGAACCACATATACAATGTAGGATATAATACTTACAATGTATACAAAAGAACTCTTGCATATACAGACAGGGCCATCCATGGAGTTCCTGGTGCCCTGGGTAAGCTGAACTTCATTGCCCTCTAAAGTATACTATTATCTTATTTATTCATATATGTTTTACAGTTAGAAAAATAAATATATAGGAATAAAAGGTGTATGACAACAATAAAAACAATAAACAGTTCTGACAACCTCAACATATTTAACTGTCAGATATTCCTATAAATCTGACTTCACATCAGGGAATTTTCTTATTTTGACTGTTTTTATTCTTTTAATTTTTCCCATTTTTCCATTTGTATTTGAAAAGTCCTACTATCTCTGATGCATGACAAGTGTCCCCTAGAATTTGGCACCCTGGGAGACTGGGCGTGTTGCCAGTACCTTGGGTCGGCCCTGTACACAGATCATGTATTGGGGGAACAGATACAAAAATCAATATCCCACGGTTTCAATTTGTATGCATAAAGCAAAGATTTTTAATCTTTTGGAACGAAAGAAGCAAGAGAAAAATTAGAAGCTCAACCAGAAAAAGATGAACAGTTATATTTTGATTTAGTCAAAATACACCAGCCGAAGTTAATTCTTTTTAACAACTGATTTCTAACAGAGATGATTGTCATATGGAAAGCTAAAGACTGATATAAAGGTCAATTGTCCTTTCAATCAAACTTATATAACATAAATACATTTACGCAAGATTTGAATTGTATGTAAATGTTAGATTTCAGCTGCCATCTTGAGATAGTAATGTTTTACAAGACACCATCCATGCAAACTGATAAAAGGTGATTCTGCACGTAGAGGACATTTTGAGCTTTTAAATAGAGTTGGCTCAAACTTTAAAACAAAAAGGTTTATCCAAATATGGTTGATTAACACTTTCCAGACTCCTGGAACATATGTATCCTGCGGTTTCTACGACTGCTTGGATATATATGTCCTGTAGGTCTCTTTTAGAAGTCTATTGAGACATTTTAATTCAGGCATTAAACACTTTAATAGGTTAGTCTTGAAAGGCTTAAGACAAGTTTTATCTAAATATGGCTGATTAAAGAACCAACATTATTACCAGATGAGCCACAAAGGCAAATCCAAAGTGAAATTTCTTTAAGATTCAAAATGGCAGTCATTGTCTGTTGGTTGACCATTGTTCAAATGATGCCTGTGGCAGTGCATAGAATATTGACAACATCTTTGATCAAACTACCATGAGATGCATTATTTGTGAAAAAGACACAGATTCAGATATAAAGCTAATTTTGTCTCAATATGTCCATTAAATTACCAATTGAAATGTTTGGAGTCACTGTAACTACTCACATGCCTTCTAAATTACATAATTCTACATCTACTCAATGACCCATCAAGTTGTTTATAGTTCAACTCACACTATTTACTGCATCAAATTGCATTCATTCATTCCTTGTTGCTCGCAGAACAGGCCAGTCAGAGGGTTGTGAGGTAGGGGAGGGATGCGTTTGGCTTCCATTATTGGGTATAGTGTCTCCTCCTTAGGAGGATTAATGGGATCACCACAGAAGGCTCTCTACATGATCCCCAGTTGCTTACGGCACCTGGCATTCCCAGACGGTCACCCATCTAGGTACTGACCAGGCTCGACGCTGCTTAACTTCAGTGATCATACAAGAACCGGTGTGTCCAACGTGATTAGGCTGTAACATCAAATTGCATTGATTCACATACTCGGTTTCCAAAAATTTGAAAACTGACCCCCTCACAGTGTGTGTTGGTTGTCACGGGGAAAAGGGATTATGACATTTTAATTTTAAATTCCCGGCTTTCTACCTTCCCCCCCCTCTCCAGCCAGTTACTGCTGCACACAGTACCCCTCCGCCAGTAAAAGGTTGAAAGTGGACAGGCAAGACTTCTTAAAAGAGAAGCACAGCAACCTCCAATCTACCCAATGTAAAAGGTGGACAGGGGACAAAGTTTTAATATTTAACATTAAACATTCTTTGTGCGCTCCAATATTTGGTTTAAGTCACAATTCTATTAACATGTAAGACACAAGGCTATGGACTTCAATGAAAGTTATCCAAACATTATCAAGCCAAAATGCATTTACTTTACACATTTTTAGAAGAACATTTTATAAAAAGAAGAAAGAGATTATAACAAATCATATTCTTATTTCAGTTGTAAAGCAAATCCTCCAAATCAAATTCTGTTTAGGATCCCATAAAGGCTTGGGCAGAGCCTGAGGCAAATTATGGCTAATGTTTTCAAAGTAAATGCAATCAATTCTTAAATGACAAACAAAATATTTGTGCGGTTGCCATTTTAAAAGTAAACAAAAACATTTCTCCTGAGAATTATTTCATTACAACAACAGATACAGAACAATCTCACATGGTTGAAGTTACACCAAGAAGCATATTTTGATAAAAATGGATGGTTTGTGTTTACAGGCCACTATTTGGCAAAGCTGTACCAAGTTTCTTCATGTGGAGAAGGAAGGTTTGCCTCTTTTCTTGGAGTGTACACCTGACAGGGGCTGAAGAATGGATCAGCGAAAACGTTGTGTTGACAACATCAAAAAATGTAAGAAGAGATTCGATTGTCCAGACAAAAGTTTGAATGTCCAATTTTTATAGAATTCTTAACATATATACTTCTTTTTTTTTTTTTACTTCCTTTGTTCTCTTGCTTCCCTTTTCAAATTGTTCATAACATTTCTATCCTTTTGTCAAGAGACAAGTTCAAAGAAATTCACGGATGAAAAATAAAGCCAACGGTAGAAACTAAATTTGGACAGTTGCCTCTATACATCCTATAGCAACAATCATTTTGTTTCTCCATCAAATTAGGGGGTAAAGTTTGTTGTACAAATATCCTGACATATGATAGTAAAGCTGCCTAAAAGTTTCCATTATATCCATAAACGGTTTAAGCTTCAGTTTTACTGTTCACTTTGATTTTTGCAGTGTGGCTAGTTTTATATTTTTTTAAAGCATTAAAAAATTGACATGTTATGGCAGCGGTTCCCAAATTGGGGTCAACAGACCCCTGGTTGTCCACAAAGGTATTAGTGGGGTTCATGAGCTAAGTTCAATATTTCAAGAGGCTGCAGTGTAAAATGTATAATTACTTACGATAAGACTGATAAAAATACACTTTCACTAAGCATGACTACACACTGCATGGACATACTTACGGGAGATTGGCACCAGACTCATATAAAAGTTAATTTTATCATCAAGATATTTGTGCCATTAGGGAAAATTGGAGAAGAATCTGATATGAAAATTATTTGTGTATACCTTTTAGAAATGGAGATATTTTTTTTTAATATATGGTGTAAAAAGCTGTTACAATGTAAACAAAAAATAAAGGTTCTAATTTGCATTAGAAATTTTTACTATAATCACCTAAAAACACAAAACAATTCCGTAGGGGTCTGCACATATTTTTGGAGATCATTAAGGGGTCTGCACATATTTTTGGAGATCATTAAGGGGTCGGCAGGGAAGAAAAGCTTGAGAACCCCTGTTATACACTCTGATGATGAGGTGTTATGCCTCATCAGGTATTATTGGGGGTCCACCTTGCTGTACAATAACGGAGGGCCCAAGCCAAGACTTGTTCTTAAATATTCTGTCTCAGTTTGAGGTGAAATGAAAAGCAAACACAATGTTACTTACCACCTTCTGGGAGTTTCAGTATTTTAATACATTCTTCCATTTTGTTTTTTGTTTTTTTATTAGACAAACTATTATAAATCTTTCTGAAAGCTTATGATGGCATATTTTTACTATAATCACCTAAACAAGAGAAAAACTATTTAGGGGTCCACACATATTTTTGGAGATCATTAAGGGGTCTGCAGTGAAAAAACATTTGAGAACCGCTGTGTTAAGTTCAAAATGCATGATTACACAAAATGGGGACAACCCAAAAATTTCTGGTTACAATCTTTTCTGTATATACTTACAATATTCACCTTTCTCAGTATAAAGCGCTACAAAAAATATTTTTAATACCTTTTCACAATATAGTTAGGAAGTAAAATTTACCAAATATTTTATTCCATTTGTCTTTTATGAAATGCTGTGCATCAAAACAAACAAAATAAATCAGAAAAACTGGATTTATCTCCCGATACATACTCTGCTGGTGGTTTTGCGTGTTGAATAGCAACAGGTTTCTTCTTTTTTTTTGCCCCTCCATCCAATTCCCATCAAAACAAAATAACAAGTGGGCAAGAATAACATGGAAATTATAGATAGCAAAATTTTTATTATTACTTTCTATAAAAGTAAAAAAAGTTTTTAAAATTGTTTCCTATTCACGGTCCTTTATTTATTTTTTCCATTTTTAATTTCATTTTTTTAAATTCCAAAAATTGTTTTACACAAGAATAGAAGTAGACCACATATTAAGAGATCATTGTTAACTACTTGGAATTGAGATATTCTTGCATGACATTATATTGCCGAAATATCTCGTCAACTGCTTCGGGACAATCATTGCTTTCATTATCTACGAATTGTCTTGAATCACTATCCAATTCTCTGCCAGAGTAAGAAGACCCAGAACAAAGAAATCTAGTGCAAGATATCTCGTCAGTTGCTAAAAGTAGAAAATAGCATTCAATAAAAATTGTAAATATTTATAGTACACTTATCATGTGCCGTAATGTCATTGCATGATGTCTGCAGTGAAGTGGCAAAACAACAGGAATAAGGAATGTGATAAAAACTGAATCACAGCATTTTCAAATATCTATCGTATATGTTGGCATATAAGTCGACCCCCAAAACTAAGGTGTTAATTCAAGTTTAGTCCAATATTCGCCAGATAAGTCAACTCTCTAACATAAGGCAGCATTGTGTCCATCAGAGTGTCAATTTCATGGGATCTAAACAAACTAATATGATCCATTAGGGAAAATTCTTTATGCTTAAAAAGTCGACTTATACACTGACATATACAGTATGTAAGAATTTGTGGGCTAAGTACTGGCAAATGCTACCCTTTCCATCAAATATATCCCTGGAAGACGAAAGAAGGGTTTTCCGTTCAGTCTATAAAATTCTCCCAAATAAATTTAAAAAACAAGATTATTTTCATTGCATTAAATTTGTAATAAAGATCGTCCAACTACCCGATCAAATTTTTTCTGAGGTCAACATCGTTGTTAAAACAATTTTCTCATTAACTTTGCTTACTGACCGATTTTTTTTCTGTTTTTTTTTTTTAAAACACCCAGTCAGACTAAGCAAGGGGTGTCAAAGGGAGCAAACCATCCTTTTTACACTCAGGGGCAGATACCTCAGGGTTAGTCATTAAACAAGGGAGAAGGCGAGGAGATTCAAAATCACTTCATTCAGATCTCTTTCTGGTAGATTCCAAGTATCCATGCGTAAAATGGAGATAACTCCTGTTAGCCTTAAAATGAACTAGGACTTACAGGATTATTTCCCTCATGAAAGAAAAAAAAGAAGTAAATAGATAAATTATATTGTTATTGCTTTGAATAAATTAGATTGTTAAATTGTTTTTATTTGTGCGCCATGTTTAACATCAAATGGGTGAGTGTGTGAAACGTTAAAGGTTTGTATGGAAATAAAGTTGTTTTTATGTATTTTATTTGTGCAGCATTTTTTAACATTGAGTGGACAAGTGTGTGTAACGTTAATGGTTTGTATGGAAATAAAGTTGTTTTTATTTATTTGGGAGCTGTTTTGAACATCAAGTGTGCGAAATGTTAAAGGTTTGTATGGAAATGAAGTCATTTGTTTTCTGTTATTAAAAAGTATATATCACAAAATTACATGGGGGAGATAACTACTGAGGATTATCTCCATTTTACGCACAGAAACTGGGAATCAACCGTCTTCCACTCGGTTTTTTCTCATTCAAACTTCTAGTCATCTCTCTCGTGATGGAAGATCCCTGGGGGTTCCGGTTTGGAGACATAAAATTTCCGGAGAGTATTGTTCATCATATAGTCCACCGAGTGATCAATTGGGCTCACTATGAATGGGATGACACCAAGCCCAATTAACGTTGTTGTCCACTTGCGTATGTTTGTCGGAAGGGTGGAATTCTTTTTGAGAAGATGATTACTGAGAGCACACACACGGTTGATAGTAAAACCTGGAATGGCAACTGAGGCCAAACCTTGCCAGACGACAGTGTCAGCCATTGCAATAGCTCGTTCTTTCGTTGCTGTCAAGGCTTCGGCTTTCTAGAAGAAGAAAAATAATCAAAAGTAATGAAATTAGAATTTAGTAAACATTTATTAATTTAACAATACACACTAAAATTTTAGGCATTCTTTAGTTCATAACTATTAACCATTGTCGAAATTGACTAGATACACAAAAGCGAACAGAGTTGATTACAACTTATCAAACATTAAAACCAAGTATTTGATATTATTTATTTATATTCTTTTTTCAATTTATATTCTTTTTTTTATTATCAATCATTTATATTTATTTATTTATTAATATATCAATATTTAATATTTACTATCAAAAAAGTATACAATTTGTGTATACAATCACACATAACAATCATATTTACACAATATCTAGGGCCTTAAACCTTTGTGATGACGTAATAAACATGGTTACAGCAGATAATAGTGTCTAATCCAAAAAATTAAATTCATTTAAAAAACAATTTTAAAAAACCTAACCCTAACCCTTTAATTACGATTATGTTTTTTTATTACAAAAGATTTAATTATAAGAAGCGAGGGGACGAAACAATCAAACAAACAATCGTTGCATAGCAAAAAAACAATTTTAATTTCAATCAAAGAAGAAACAATGTAATTTATTTTAAAGAAAGAGTTTATTTTAAAGAATGAAATTGTTTTTATTTTATCATATTATGTAAGGAAAAAAATAAGAATATAGAAAATATATGGATGCGCCTCAAAAGTTAATTAAAATGACAGTGTACCAAAAAAATAATTCTATTTTAAGTCGAAGAAGAAACAATATAAAGTTAAACGGAAGTCGTCTTTTTATAGCTAACCGTTTTTAAAAACCCATATAAAAACGTTACCCCTTGACGTCTAGATTTTTTTTGTTAAGATATCGGAAAAAAGAAATAAACAAAAGCTTTTCTTTCTCTCTCAGCCCTGTCCATTTTCTGTTAGCAAGATATCTCCCTCTCACTCTTAATCCCTCTCTAACAATCATACCGCTCTACACACTTATGCAGGCAACAGGCAGGCAGATATCGCTATAAACCGAGTACCAAAGAAAGCATGAATTTGCATTGAAAATCGAACTCCGTCCCAAAAAACATATCGGGTTCGATTTTCAAAAACTAACTTGCTAAAAACCTGCCTATGGCTCCGAGGATTACCCACAGAAAATGTCATGGAGTCATGTCAGGTAGTTTTTGTGGTGGGCTGTCACATACAGACAGACAGATGGACATTTGGTGAATTATAATAAGATGTACATAAAAAGAACCCTTTCAAGACACCTGGGATGTCTATATCCCAAGGTTTCTGTGACTGCTGGGATATATATGTCCCGTAGATCACTTTTAGAAGTTTACTGGGACATTTTAATTCAGACATTAAGCACCTCAATAAGTTAGTCTTGAAAGCGTTAATCGAAAGGCGAAACATGTCAATAAATTGTTTTCCGTATTGTCATTAATATCTTATACATGTTATACTGTTAAACATTTAGGAAAAGAGTACAGTGTTTGCTGCATGGTTATTGAAGGAACAGGGAAACTAAGGTGTCACTGCTAAGCAACTCCAGAATTTTAAGCATCTCATATAGGGAATAGAAACTTTAAACACATGCTGTTTTTATCACCAGCTTACATGCAGACATTAAATAACATTTTTAAAAACTAACCTCAGCCGCAAGGCTTCCTTTGTGATTAGCATCAGCTGCCACATAACTGCAGGCAATTACGTAACTAAAACGTACATAATTGACATGGACAAGAGATCGAAAAGCTTCTCCAACTTCATTTGCATATCCTGGAAGAAAAAAGAAAAAAAGAGTTATAAAAATTTGATGGGATAAATAAAGTAATAACACAGATCTGCAAAATTAAGATCATTAAAAATGGTTCTGATTATTTCAGATGACTTTTATGTATTTTTTGTCACTGAATTAAAAAATGAAGACCATTTTTCTCCATCACACACTATTTTTTCAAGAAACATGTTTTTTTAGTTGCACTTTATATATGGATACATTGAAAAAATCGTTTTGATCATTTTTATATATTTTTTGTCACTGAATTAAAAAATGAAGACCATTTCCCTCCATCACATAACATTTTTTCACTAAACAGTTTTTACTTTTCAAATTTAATTCAAAAATAAAAAAGTGTTTTCAATGTATATCTGTGAATTTTAAAAAAATAAATTAGCTTTTTCAAGGGAGTTAACTAATATTACATTTGGCAAATTACTTTGTAGTCAATTATATCCCTTAGATTCTAATGCTTAACCGTGGACGATTGATAAGAGTTACAATTCGGGTACACATGAATAAACTATGGAGAGTCAGATTCTTTAATAAAATATCATTATTTCATTTATTGTGTTGAGTTTAATAAGACTGGACTCGAGGTCTTTTGTTTTCACTTAGATTTGTTATAATTGCTTTTCTGAATAACTTGGGTAAACAAAAGTTGATTTTTGAACAGAATGAAAGGAAATGTTTTCAAATGAAATATTTTTTTGCAACATTTCCAAATATTCATCAAGCATCTTTATGCTAAGTGAGAGGTGTCACTATAGAAAAACATAAACATAGGAACAGCTTAGCCAAATTTGGCATGCATACTCAATGGACCTAGAGAAAGGTTTTAAAGTAAAAAAGGTTTTAGAGGTGGGGGGGGGTGTTCTATTTACAATGTAACTATAATTCTAAACAGGACCTTTACTTTCCATTAAATATACATATATACTTATAAATATCTTATTTCATTTTTTTTTAGTGTGAAAAAAAAAGTATACAATTTGTATATACAAGCACACATCATAACAATCATATTTACACAATATCTAGGACCTTAAACCTTTGAGGTGGTGTAATAAACATCATAATTCTTAATAATTCTTTAGAGTGGTCAAAAGTGAAAGGAGACTTTTTCCCCTACTTTAAGGGGTCAAAAGAGAATTATTTTTTTACAAGTCTGAAAGTTTAAGACCTTTTTCTTTTTTACACATTACATATTTAACCTGACGTAGACAGGTACTTCAGCTAGTATTAAAATATTTGTTCTGTAAAACTGTACTGTTTTCTCAATCGTACATATTTGATAGACAAAAAGCAAATAGATGATACAGTTTAGAGTTTTTATTATTGCAAATTCTAAGAATTTATGATTTAAACAACTGGAAAGAAATGCATCCTTTTGAAATACTTTGATAACATTTGAGTAAGAGGAGTTAATGTCTTATCAAGAAGAAGTCTAAATATTTCAGGTTATGATCATTTAAGGTAAGATTTAGCAGAAAACATACATTTTCGGGCTGCAGTGATAATTTATCACTGCTACCAAAGGTTTAGGTTATTCATGTGTTCACACATTTATATGTATCTATCTATCTGGACTTCACCCAGCCCTAACCCTTCATAGTAGAAACTTGAAATTTTGTACACACACTTCCTTCAATGAGTAAGGAACATGCTTTTTTGTTGTTTTTTAAAAATTCCCCTCCAAAATAGGGTTTTATTGGGGGGGGGGGTCAATTTTCATTGTAAGCTTATGCTAAATGGGTCACTAGTTTGTGCCGCTTGTTTTTTGAAAATTCAGACATTTTTTAGTGATCACAGCCCAACGTTTAATTGATCACCCCCAACACAGCATATATGTGGCAGTGATTCATAATTTCCCTTGGAATGCTAGTTTATTTATATTTATATTTTATTTTCCACTTGTACAGCAAGGTGTTGTGGGGGGGGGGGCAGTCAATGGCTTTGTGGGTCGCCTCAGTGACGGACAGACCATGGGACAGACCAACGTTTCAATGCCACGCCCTTGATCCAACGCTTGCAAGGTCACACTAAAATGCCCATTAACCTAATTTTGGCATGTAGACTCACAAGACATCCAATTGTGACATAGGCTATAAGATGTTGACCTCAGAGATCATTTGTGGTCACTAGAGGTCATTTCTAGCCAATTGAAGCAATTTCTAACATAATATTGAGTTTGCTATGATGTACAAAAATGTTTTTGACCTCACAAATGGTAGGGTGGAGGAGCTCAAATTCAGTAGGATTGGTGGTTCTTACCCCCAAGGTCACTGGAGGTCGGCAAAGGTCGATTTTGGATTAAAATTGACTTTTTTTTCAGACAAAGAACCTAAAGGATTAAAAAAAAAACTATAAAAAAAAAATTATAACAAGACTCAAGGACAATCCCTCAAGCCTCAACCAGACTTCTCCGACTGCCAACTCTATATTGGCTGCTCTAGGGTTGGGTCCCCAAACAACCTTTTCATACTGGAACCCAATGGGAGACGTACTAATGTTGTGTACCAAGAAGCCCTGCTAAACTAAGGCCATCATTTGTTTTGTTTTGTGCATCAGAATATTTCTTCTGTAACTTTTTCATGATTAATAAATTTTTTTTCATTGGTTGCATTGTGTAAGATGAAATATATTAAAAAACATATTTTTTTTCCCTCTGTTATTATATTTGAAGTTATTCCTGCTAGTGATTTTTTAAAACTCTAGTACTTATTGCTATCACTGACTGACGGGTTGACATACTGAAGCAAACATTGCAGATTTAGCTCTTTTGGAGCCGGATCTAGCTCTTTTTTAGTGCAAGCGAAAGAACTCAAGCATCTATGGTCTGACTTTCAGGCTTGTTATATATTCCGACATTCTAGAAAAACACTTATAAAATCCACCATAGCCAAGTGATACAAATAGTTAGTGAAAACAACAAGGGCCCAAAGAAAAGCTAATTCCCTGTCGGGTATTCTTGCCAAGACACGCCCACCCACCTCACCCACAGCCAGAATTATCTTCATTATCTCGTTCCTTGCAAGACTGTTTCAGAGTTATTTTCTGACTCGGCAATCAGTTGGAAAACTGGTTCAACTGAATTCCAGCCAAATATCAGAATAGATTTATATCATTATCACAACGCCCCCCCCCTCCCCAAATGTGTAGTGAAATTCAAGAAAAAAAACCTTATTTTCACTCCAAATGTATTCTAAAGAGCAAAAATCAAGGGAAATGATTTATATAAACTATGAAGAAAGATCTGTAATGTTTAATTTTTTAATTTTTTTTTATTAGATTTCTCAAGAACCGCTGATCCAAACAACTTCAAATATGTTGAAATGGGAGATAAAAATGATTTCTGGCTGGTTGTCACCTTAGTCAGGCGGCAGGTGTAACATACTTTGCACATTTTGCCAACTCTTGTTTTTCGTGTTGTTGCACTGATTTACACCCAAATGGCTAAACTAAAAGTTGTTTGAAAGCGAATTTTTCACACCATCTCATTACAATTGAAGAAATCACATACATTTTGTATCGATCGCTACCAACATCTGTTTAAAAATTAAATTCAATCTGGCAGGCTGCTTCACCCACCATAAAGTCCGGCACCTTCCAAACATGCACCTTTGGAGAGGGCACTGTAATATTACTAGTAATTACAAAGATCCGGCAGAAATAAAGTACATACAAAAATATTCAATAAAACCACTTATCGCAGTACATTTGACAAATTTATTTCACCAAATTTAAATTCCATAGCTTATTGTCCACCCGACTCTTCCATAAAATTTCATTGAAATTCATTTGGAACTTTTGGAGATACAGAACAGCCAGGACTAAATAAAACGTGCTGATCTGATATTTTTATACTGTTCTTTCCATCTGTCTGTCCACACAGTATCTCCAAAAGTTAAGCAACGTAGAGCCTGTGCAGTACCTAGATGGGTGACCGTCTGTAAATACCAGGTGCCGTAAGCAGCTGGTAATCATATAGCGAGACCCCCCCCTCCCTGTGGTGATCCCGTTATTTTCTCTTAAGGAGGAACCCAATCTCTACACTATGCTCAATAATGCAAGATAAAGCACCCCACCTCGTCCTATTGCCCTGACTGGCCTGGCTGCGAGCCACAAAGAATGAACGATAATTGTCCATTCATTCCTTAATTTTCCTGATTAACCCACTTCATTGCACAGTGCAATGTCTGCAATTCAGTCAGATTGGTTGGGAAGAAAAAAAACCCTGGATATCATTAGGGAAATTATAAACTGACTCATCAAGACAAATAGCGAGAAGGAGAAAAGGATATTGTAGACATTTGTCTATATTGAAAGGTCATTCATCCATTCAGTTGATTAATCTGTTTCTTAGTTCCAGGGTCATTTGTTTAAAAAAAAAAGAAAATTGCAACCTTGGAACATCCCAAGCATTGTTGAATACCAAATGATGCAATGTGCACCCCCAAATATATCATCATTCTCCGCTTCTACCCTCATCGAGGGGTCGCAGGGTTAGGTCAACATGGGCAATTGTTAGTAAGACCCACTTCCGGCTTGCCAGGCCTGTCGAAGCTTTGTTATGCTTACGGCACCTGATATTCCCCAAATGGTCACCCATCTATATACTAATCAGGCTTGACGTTGCTTAAGGAAAAGACCAGACACAAGATGGAGGGATGAAATAGAAAGTTTATCATTAAGACATGGCATAGGTTAGCACAATCAAGGTCGTCATGAAAGGAGATGGGAAAGACCATTGTCCAGCAGTGGACTTATAATGGCTGATTATGATGATGATGTATGTATCCTTGTTCTCCACTTATACCCTCATCTAGGGTATCGCAGAGTTACATACACACAGGAAATTGTTAGTAAGACCCACTTCTGGCTTACCAGGCCTGTCGAAGCTTCATTCTGCTTACGACACCTGGTATTCCCCGATTGTCACCCATCTAGGTACTGACCAGGCTTGATGTTGCCTAACTTCGGTGATCTTACAAGAACCAGCGTATCTAACGTGATTTTGCCATAACCCCTTAGCCTTGGGGGAGAGGATCCCCAATCCTTGTCCCTGTGCTGAGTGCCCAGCAGAGAGGTATTGAGTACCATTTTTAAAGTCTTTGGTATGACTCAGCGGTGAATTGTCCTTCTCCTAAACTGGTTGCCATCCCAAGTCTGCCCTCATATTTTACCCTAGGGATTCATGTATTTCTCAAGGGCCTTAGTGCAAAGTGAATGCAAACAGCTTCGGACAGAATTTGAACTTGGCTCACAGATTCCATTCACTGTTTAAGGAATTTGAACAGCATGTTCAAACTGAATGTAGTACAGACTTTTACTGCTACTCTTTGTGAGTACCCTAACATCGATTTTCCACATTCAGTGGAAACTAGGTGTTAGAGTAAGTACATTTTTTTCATGATCAAATTCCCTGAACTTTTGGGCAGCTCCTCATGAGAGAGAGAGAAATAAACAATAAAACATATGCAAGTAGTTATTCACTAAGCTTAGCTTAGTTCTGGTACAAGGCCACAAGTGTTGGGCACCCAGTTAGGATCGAACTCACTACTAATGATCTGCAAGACTTGCTGACTCTTACACCCAACAAGGTGCCCTTGCTGTCCATAACTCCACTGCAAGGTGCCCTAAAAAGTATGTAAGTAAAAAGAGACAAGGAAAGGTATAAAAAAAAGGTTGACAGGTTTATCAGATGATGATGATGATGATACAGAAGAAAGAAGAAGAAAAGAAGAAATTGTATACCTACGAAGGGAATGGGTAAATACCTTAATATACCTCTTTACTCCAACTTGCACATTTGTATCTTCACAACAATGCACGTATGTAACCGGGACAACATGCCAAAATGTTATGTACATGCAAGTGAATATATACATTACTTACAGAGTATCTCACAGTATTTAGTACTTAGAGAAGCTACAATACTTATCTATATTATAAGGATTCTATTTCTGTATGTTACTTTTTGTGTGTGTTACCATAAGACAGCAAAAATGGCACACTGTAGCCCAGTTTTGTTAGCACAATACCATCAAAATGCTCTAACTTGGAGAATAAAGCAATTTTAAGTCCAATGGTTTCCGAGTAATTGATAATCATCTATAGTTGACAAAGAAAAAAAAATATCTGTCCAAGGGAGATAACTCTAGGTCTATTAACGGCTAATTACAGAGTCATTTCCAGGAGTTTTACTAATAAGAAAATAAGAGGAATATGCAGTGAAGAACCCATGACATGTTGCACTCTTTGCCATCAGCTATAGTGGCATACCAGTGACGATACTTTTAAAATAATTAATAATAATAATTAAGCTTCATGATGAGCAGCATTTGCAAATAATTATAATATAAATTCTATAAATAAAAAGGTGACTTGGCATTGAGTGGGGGCCAAGATGGAGTGAACTGAACGTGTCTGGTCTGTTCACAATGCCAGACAAGGGACCAATTTAGCATAAACTTACATTGTAAATTGAACCCCCCCCCCTCTAAAAAAACGTTTTTATCTAGACATAAGGAGAAAATGTTTAAATTTTCCGCCCTCTAGCTCTATTGATGCAGCCTGTACATGTGACATATACATTACATACATTTGTAGTCAGACACAACAAAAACGTTTTTTTAGACTTAATAAGGAGTAAATATTTAAATTTTCAACCTTCTGCCTCCATTGATGCGGCCTGTACACGTGACACATACATTACATGCATTCATATATAGATAGACCAGACAGATTAGGTTTGTTATCGGGACAAAAGAGGTGACAACCACTCAAAATTCATTTTTATCTCAATGTTTGTCAGGGTGTAAGAACTACACTTCTTTTGTTTAGATGTTTCACTCCACCCAAGACAGTATACATAAAAAGGAATGTAAAAAATTGTGAGAAAAATTTCGTCCAAAAGCTTGTTTTTTGTAAAATAGATTAATATGCAGTCAAACCTGTTTTTAAAATAAAGTTGACTTATATTTTCTATAGTTTTGAGAAGGGTCATTAATATTCAAATGGTTCTTAGGACGATTGAACTCCTTGTTATTTGTGTTGTTAACACAACGTTTCGGCTGATCAATTCTTCGTCCTTGTTCAGGTGTAAAATCCGAGTGTGATGGGTTAAACATAAGTTATGTTTTTAAAGGGGGTAACCCTTATAGCACAGGGCCCAGGTGTTTCTGTGTCTTTGTCTTGTCGGGTTTCAGATTATTGACAGAGAACAATTTTGGAAGCAGAGAAAAATCAAAGAGGCAGCTCACATCAAAATGTTGACTACATGCATTAGCCAGACAAGTGCGGATTTCAACCCGATGTGGCTTCCACGTCTCAACAAACCTAAACCCGACAAGGACACAGAAACACTGGGCCATGTGCTATAAGGGTTATCCCCTTTAAACATAACTTCTGTTTAACCCATCACACTTGGATTTTACACTTGAAGAAGACCGAAGAATGGATCATCTGAAACGTTGTGTTTACAACACAAATAACAAGAAGAAGCTCTATCGTCCAAAGAACCATTTGAAAATAGACTTATATTTACATAACTTATATTTATACCACACAAAATGAAAGCAACAAAATTGTATTTAAGACAGAATTGGTTTAAAAAGAATAAAATAAAGCAATCTTTATTATTATTGGATGAAGTAGTTGTATCACACTATTTTTAATTAAATTTGACTAGTTTTTACCTTCATCTTAATTTCAGTTGCTTTTATATACAACACTACAACATAGAAACAGCGGCCCAAATTGAAGTTGTATATAAAAGCAACTGAAATTAAGATGGAGGTAAAAACTAATCAAATTTAATTAAAAATACAATAAAATAAATGTTTAAATTAATCAGTGAACAAATTAAAATTTACCTTTCAATTAAAAAGATTATCACCAACCCTCACAAAAATTAATTTCAAAAGAATATTGGAAATCAATTTAATCATCGTCTTAACAATGACTGATAATTAGAAGTTTTTCTCCAGAAGTCATTGTTATTTTTCAGTTAATTTCTTTCTTTCACCAAGATTTCTTTCCAAAGGTAAAGAAATATTGTTTGGTATAAAAAGTGATAATAGAAGGATTGGGTTAATTGAAAAATGTTAGGAAAAATAATGGAAGATTTAGCAGAACCCTCTGCCTCTCAGTTCTTACTTTTTCAACTCAAGAAGGAAGGCAGTGCCGTATTAACCAGGAGGCACAGGGCGGATTTAGGAGGCCTCGAGTAGGCCACAGCCTAAAATTCTTCGTTTTTTTACATTACGGAATAGGTCACTGATAGCAGTATCGGCTGGCCGAGTCGTCAGCAGCCATATGGAAACAGGAAAGGTAATGATTGCCAACTAAAGATTGAAGAAAATCAACACCTCGGCTAGACCCGATTTGAACATCCTTGTTTGTTATATCTTTAGGGTAGGGGGCCCCAAGTTGACTTGTGCCTCAGGCCCCTATTAAGCTGATCCAGCCCTGAAGGAAGGCATAGCCAAATCCTTTGGAACAGTATATGTGGCTACATAAACAGATCATTACCCATAAACTGAACATCTTTCAACTTTATATAATGACAAACCAAATTAAAATATTCTGGATAACATTTTGCAAACACAAATTAGAGCAAGGAAGATTTTAAAATTACCAGATTCTAAAGAAATAAAAGACTAGCATTCCAAGGGAAATTATGAATCACTGCCACCCATATATACTGTGTTGGGGGTGATCATTGAATAAGTTACTTCTCACCTTTTGGTGGGTTGTGATCACTAAAACAAGCGGGCATAAACTAGTGACCAATTTAGCATAAACGTACATTACATATTGAACCCCCCCCCTCTAAAAACCTATTGGGGGGGGGTAATTTTTTTTTTAAACCCAAAAACATTTTCCCTACTCATTGAGGGGAGTGTGTGTGCAAAATTAGGTAAAGTCCAGATACATAGATTGATAGATACATATAAATGTGTGAACACATGAATAACCTAAACCAAGCAATAAACCAGTGTTGTGGGTAGCAGTGATTAAAAAATGAGCATGCAGGAAAAAATATATCCCTTACTTTTATAAGTAACTAAGTTAAAAGAAGTTGGTTTTTGTTTCAATTTTTGTAAAACAAAGCTTGTATTTCAAGCAAGCATAAGTTTTTAAAAACTGACTAAAAGTGGGTCTTACAAAACAATCCGAACATACCTTGTTAACCTCTCATTTTACTCATTTAAAATGAATATATAATGGTTTTTTTTATTTCTTCATGGTCAATACTTTGTTCATAACCTACAGGAGGAATGATTCTGAGGGAAAAAAATATATATATAAAGAATTCACTCAATATGAGTGCCCCCAAATAATTGACCACAATTTGTTTTTAGAAAATTTGGATATTGGATGCTTCACTTAGACTAATATCATTTTTGGTCTGGTTAGTCACTCAATAGAAACTGTTACGTGACCAACATATTTGGGCAGAATGCCATGTTGAGGATGATCAATGAATAATTGCCTTTTGTTGGATCACTAAAAAGTCTGAATTTTCAAAAAACAAGCGTGAACAAACTAAGGGACCAATTTGGCATAAACTTACATTGCAAATTGAACCTCTCACTAAACCCATATTTAAAAAATATAACTGTGACGTGACACATACATAGCCAGCCAGACAGAATCACGTAAAAACTGAAGAAACCTAGGCTGATGTAAATTGGGTGTCCAAGAGATTTTTGTGTTATTTATTTACAATGCTTGCTGGCAAAACTAAAGGACTATCATTATCTTTCCTGTTTCTATATGGCCGCTGCTTCAGCTGTTGCTGATAGCGAAATCGACCAAGTCCTCTGCTGCTGCTGATAGTGAATTTAAAGTCAAAGAAAGAGACAAGAAGATTCTTCAGAACAGCATTTTCAGTTTGTTTTTTTTCATTTTTCATGTGATCTACTGATATCGGACAATTTCATGTGGTTCAAGAGACTAGGGTTGCTTTTTTTTATTCAAGCAATAGTTTGATAAATACAAATGAACAAAGGATAAGTTAGGGGTAGTGCTTTTAGCATAAGGGTTAGTGTTTTAGCTTTTTAAATTTGCCGCAATCAGCAGTAGCCGACAACTCGGCCACTGATAGCGGTATCGGCCGGCCGAGTTGTCATATGGAAACAGGAAAGGTAATGATTGCCAACTAAAGATTGAAGAAAATCAACACCTCTCTCTATCCTTGCAACATTGTACAGACTTGAAATCCTTTGAATATAGTTCTCGCATTTTTTACAGGTGACCGAGACATGACAAAGCTCTAGACGGGACATATTACCTGGGGTGGAAAGGAGGACACGTTGACAAATTGACTGATTTTTTTGTTTAGTATCCTAAACGCAACGATGTGTTTACGTTTAAGTAACTTTAACTTAGAAAATAAAAGCGATTACTATTAAAAACTCACAGCTCAAACGGTTCGACAAAAATAACAAATCTGAAATTTGGTACAAACATTATTCATTTAAATCTAAATCAGAACACGAAAAAGACGGGATTTCTTTCTTTTTTTTTTCTCCCTGATCTTTAATGTTTATTTTTCAATTGAAAGTGGTTTTAGGTTGTTTGGGGACTAGAGAATCAGCATCTTGGGAAAAATTTTGCTTTGACAAAAACATTTAAAATAATAATAGCTGGGAAGAGACAAGATTGATTTTTTTTTTTATAGAATATTTTTCTGTTGTCGGTACAACTTAGCGAAGGTGGTCCCGACTGGAATTCAGCAGGTATGTGATATGTCAACAATTTATGAAGCGTGACAAAACAATTCAACAATATTATAATTTATGTATTCACTTCTGTTTTTCTTTCATGGATTCTCTTATTTCTTTTTATGGGACATTTTTAACAGAGTGTGCGACATTTTTACACTCAGAATTCCAATAATCGGGTGAATCCCCTTTGCTAAGTTGTGTCCTGTTGTCGTTCGATTGATTCTGACCTTGACTTTAGTCCACGAGTTCGATTTCAACAAAACAGACAATCACTCATTTAGAACAAAATGAAGGTTATCGTTACGTTTCCCATGAGTTTGGGTAATATCAACCCTTCCCCCCTCCCCCACCAAAATAAATCAATGAATGAATGAAATACTACTACTCTAACTGCTTGCATATCGTGGTTCTTAAATGAAAGAGAAACTGTTGTGGCTTGTTTGGTCTAACTACCTCCGGAGGATGTCACGGCCGAAACGTGTGGGAAAAACAAGAAAGACGAGGAAATTAATCCTAACAACCCACATACAATGACTTATCGATTGAAATATCCCGTCTATCAGCATTCTGGCAGAGAGAGAAAGTGAGTAGTAATAAGATCAGTAGAGAGGGGGGGTCATTGCTCTTTTCACTCTCTCTCCTCTCAGGTCGATTACACGCACTCCTTTTTTGTGAAAATGAAGTCAGATGAATGAAAATAGTCAGATCAATATTGGTGAGGAAGAAGATACTATTTTCTTTCTCAGTCGACGTTCTGTCTGGTGCAAATAGTACTATCAGGACTTTGATTTTAAATACAATAGAACATGAGGTTTTGTCCGAGTACTTAAATTGTCGCTCAATTTTGGGGGGATTTGTTTTATTTTGTTATCAAAAACTACATGATCATTATCAGTTTAAATCCGATCGCTATGATCCTATTCTTCAGTTTACGAAAAGAAATGAAGAATTAAGCAAATTCCACAAGAAGAAAAATTATCTTTCTTTTACTTTTTCGAAAAATAAAATACAACACTAAAACAGTAGACGAACGGTACAATGTAGGAAGGGTGGTCCCGATTGGAATTATTCAGCTGACGTGACGTTGACATGCGATCTGTCAAAAATGTATGAAATGAGGCAACGCAATAATATAATTTACTTAGGTATTTACTTCTGTTTTTCTTTCTTTAAGTCTCTTATTTCTTTTTATTTGTGCGCCGTTTTCAACATTGAGTGTGCGAAACTTTACAATCGGACACCTTGGCTTAGCCTTCTTCCCAGTGTTGCCAACTCAAAAAAACTAGCCAAAAGCGGCCGAAAACCACCAAAAAGACACTAGAAATGGACAAATAATTCCAATAGCCAGAAAGAGGCCCAGAACGGCCAAAATGTTTTACGCAATCGCGCTTTTCGCACTTCCAAAACAAGAAACGCGCTAAATCGGCAACACTGCTTCTTCTTCTTCTGAATCCTTACATTTGAGGGCCCTGGGTAAAACAATGTACACCCTTACCAAGACACATTAAGTTTTTATTTTTCAAATTGAATTTCGAGGCCCCTAAAATCGCGGACCTCCGAGCAACTACCCGAGTGTGCCACGCGATAAACTCATTTTTATTTTCCATTACCGCAATGTGAGGCAAGCAAAAAAATGCGGTTTAATGTTTTTGTTTTCCAGACGTACGTGTCATTTTCAACCGTTTCGGTTCTTAAAAATTAATTATTTTAAAATTAAAATCGTTTTCCTCGTGTTAAGGCATAGGTAGGTCGCATGATAAGACAGGGGGGGGGAGTCGCATCAACTGTCAATCACTCCAAACATTCATTCATAAAAACACTTTAACTTTACGCAACAAAAAATAGAAAACGTTACATAAAAAACCGTTTAGTGTTCTCTGTGAGAGAGCGTAAAGCGACCTCGCCTTTTTCTCTCTGTTTGTTCTGTGTTGAACACTGAAATAACGACGGTATATAAAACAAATAACAGCAACGAAACAGGTACACGAACTGCTTAGTTTCAACCTTTTGAACCTAAGGTGTTTAATCCACTTCTAAAAAGAAATCTACGAGATCCCAGCAGGGCACAATATAAGGGGAAAGTGGCCCCGATTGGAATTCTGAGTAGTGTGAAAGTTTCGCACGCTCGATGTTAAAAGATCACACAAATAAAAAGAAATAAGTCATGAAATAAAAACAGAAGTAAATACATAATTTATATTGTTATTGCTTTGAATAAATTGTTAAATTCAATTGTTTAGCCTCGCTTCATAAATCTTCGACAGATCGCATGTCATATGTCACGTCAGCTGGGAATTCCAATCGGAGCCACCTACCTTACATTTGTACCCCAAAGATAAGTACCAGGTCTCATGGTTCTTGAAAGGTTATACAATCATTAACAATTTACCTAAATAGCGAACAAATGTGTCTCGGTAAATATCCACTTCGGCCGGTTTTTCGGGAAGAGGAGCTGGGCGCTGTGCTGTTATTTTCGATGGGTCATCCACTTCTTTAGGATCCATGTCGGTGTCGTCTGTATTCTGTCCCAGAAGAAAAGTTTCCGACGTCTTGTTAGTCTCTTGTATTAGTATTAGTCTTCATTAGTAACTAAAACAAGGAGACTATTTACTAGTAGTATTACTAGCCATGTGCTCGTGTGTTTAATGTTTGACGGGTGGGGCGAAAACCACGTGATACCTCTGCAGAGGAGCGGAGGCAGGGTTGACAGTTTAGCCATTTTGTGGCTAAATCTGGCCTTTTTGAAAAGCATTTGGCCATTAATTTTTTAGTTTGGCCGTATTTGATTTTTTGCCATTTATTTTGGCATTTTTTCATTTCCTTTGAACATTTTATTTTTTTTAAAAATGAAAAAAATTGTTTGCGAGTAATTTTTGTGCTTTCCATCCATAACAACTTCGTTTCCTCAGGAAATGTCTCAGCTTGAAAAAAGTCTATTTTTTTAAGGTTATGCGGGGGTGGGGGGTTCCATTTACAATGAATGCTAAACTGGACCCTTACTTTTAGCTTTCTGGTATTTGTACCGAACAAAAATGTTGACTTAGTAGTATTTTTAATAAATTATTATTTTTGGTGTATACTGCAGTATTATTGCAACGTTTTAGCATTTTGGCGTACTTTTGGCCAGAAACGGCTCCAACTATCTGGCAACACTGAGCGGAGGCGAAGAGCTCCTCTCTGAAAGCGGTGATTGCAAAAAGAAAAAAAGACTTCATTCTCTTTCCCTTTTCTTTTTAAATACTTTTTCGTCCAAAATTAGTCTTTCTAAGTATTAATGAAGTTTCTATAAATAATTAGATGGTTGTGTTTGGCTTAAATTAGTAAAAATAACGAAAATTAAAACACGAAATAAAAGTGCCCGCCCTTTTATTACAAGTGACCAATCAGGAGCTTTGAATTGTTATTGTTATTGTTATTGTTGTTGTTTGAACTCTGCTAAAAGTACAGGTGAAAATGCCGATCAATTGTATTTAGGGCAAACACGGAGTTTTAAACCGTCGTTATTGGGAACTGATTTTTACACCTCACTTGACGCTTCTTTCATGAATTCTCTTATTTCTTTTTATTTATGCGTCATTTTAAACAGCGGGTGTGTGGAAATTTCACACCAGCGCACACCCGATATTAAAAATGACGCATAAGAAATAAGATGATTCATGAAAGAAAAAATAGAACATTTCAGTATTCAAAAAAGATGGTGAAGTGTCAAATTCAAATAACAACGGTTAAAAACTCCATGTTTGCCGTATTTATTTATCAAACTCTTAACTTTTTTCTGAAAGAGGACACCCAAAGGAACGTTTTGGTACCCTATTCATGGGATCCTGGGGGTGGGGGTGCCGGGTAGGCCTTGCTTTCCCCCGGACTATACCTTTTATATTTGTGCTTATAAAAAAATTTCCCCAAAGGTTCATGTCTTGGGGTTTTTTTTCGGTTCGTACCATTTTTGGTGGAATTCGATGTGGCTATACTGGGATGTTTCATTAAAAAAATGAATTACAAAGAAACTATATGAAATTTTTTTTAGGCAGTCATCTTGGTGTCACCCCACTGATGGTGTCACCCTGGGCGGACTGCCTCCTCTGCCTCCCCGTCGGTACGCTAGTGTATGTAACCCCAACTTAATTTACCCATTTAAAAGGTAGAAATTTCCCCCCTTGGAAATATCCATTTTCTAATTAGAGAGATTAAGTAATTAAAAAGAATGTTTTAAGTTGGATTCCCCCTGCTCCAAATCCTGAATCCGCCCCAAATTCTATATTACTAGGGCAGTGCCCGTTTCCAAAGATGCATGTTTGGAAGGACCCGGACTTTATGGTGTGTGGAGAAGCCTGCCATAATTGTCATGTAAAATAAATTTCCGTCCGTCATACAAAACTATGGCTTCGAATTATTTGGGTTACTTCTTTTAGTGTTGCCGATTTAGATACTTTATATATAACATTAGATCTATAATTTTAGATAAAAGATCTATAATCTGTATTTTTTAATTATTTTTATTAGATTTCTCGAGAACTGCTGATCCAAACAACTTCAAACTCAACACTGCAATGCCTTGTGTGCTGACTAATATATCTGGCGAATGTCAACTTCGTACAATGGACAGTTGTTGAGTAATCCCAGTGCATACACACACACATACACACAGAGATTTCTTCAATTATAGTTAGATGTTACTCTATCATAAAATACACAATGGGCTTTTTTGGTGAATTTGGAACAAGGCTATAATGGAGCATCTAATAAAAACTAAATTTACTATCAATGGTGTGATGATTTGGGCTTCGAATGAAGTCACAAAGTCAAACAATATATATAAAAGACAACCTACCTTTTTTCTATGTAGAAACAAGGTGATCAGTCAAGTTCTTAGTTTGTCTGTTTCTTCTTAAATATTATCTTTAGTTAGTGGCGTTAGTACTGGTTAGTGGTTGAGACAATAGGGAGGGAAAATAGAGCCATGTCTATTTCCTAGCCACTTTTTATAGGCAAAACGTAACAAAACAATAAAACATCAGCTTCATCTCATGTCACTAAACTATGAAACTTAAGATGTTGTTTGTCAAGTTATCAAACAGCAAGCAGGATGAAATCATTTTCATCTGATGTCGCTAATAACATTGTAAAAATTAAATTTCATAGATTAGCGACATCAGATGAAAATGATTTCATCCTGCCTTCATCATCGATAACATGACAAACCACGTCTTAAGTTTCATAGTTTAGCGACATGAGATGAAGCTGATGTTTTATCATTTTGTTTCGGCTATAAAAAGTGGCTAGGAAATAGACATGACTAGGAAATTCAATATGAAATCCCCTGCTATGAATTTACCTGCTATAAATGTTCTGTAACCCAATTATTTCACTTATGAAATTTGGGCCAGCTCTGCCTGTGCCTAAGGATAATCTGCTCTAGTCTTGTCAAATACACACAAAAACACATTTTCTAAACAAAAAATAAAAATTAATATGTTTAATAAATTATTTCAGAGTCACTAAGCAAAGTAGTTTTGTAACTATTTACTTTTCAAAGGTAATCTACACAATTTGCTTGTTTACTTGAAGGCTTACATGTATGTAATTTTATATTAAAATATACTAAGATCCATTTGGACCATTAACTCACATGCACTTTTTAAGTGCACATTTTGATTGCTTTCCAATCTACCATAGAGCAGGGTCGGATTATACTATAAGGCTGAGTAGGCTTAAGC
>VCCN01005113.1:1295361-1307146 GCA_006491835.1 Architeuthis dux | reverse complement strand
GATCCAAATGCATAACTTGCCTACATATACCAGATCCAAATGCATAACTTGCCTGCATATACCAGATCGAAATGCATCACTTGCCTACATATACCAGATCCAAATGCATAACTTCCCTACATATACCAGATCCAAATGCATAACTTCCCTACATATACCAGATCCAAATGCATAACTTGCCTACATATACCAGATCGAAATGGATCATTTGCCTACATATACCAGATCAAAATACAGTCATCACTAAAATATAACTGTGATTATTAATTTTCTTAGCACTTTATTAGAAACTGTCAACCAAAACTGTCAACCAAAACGGTACCCATAGGTTTCTTCAGTTTTCAAGTTGGTCTGGCTGGCTATGTATGCATGTATCATGCATACAGGCCGCACCAATGCAGCTTTATGCCTTTTTGTCTGGAAAAACTTTTTTTTGTTTTTTTGAAAATTCCCCCTAAATAGGTTTTAATTGGGGGGGGGTTCAATTTGAAATGTAAATTTATGCTAAATTGGTCCCTTAGTTTGTGTCCAGCAGCATTCACTCTTGTTTTTTTGAAAATTCAGACATTTTTAGTGATCACGGCCCAACAAAAGGCAAGAGAAGTAACTTATTCATTGATCATCACTTTTTCTAACACAGCATGCTGCCAAAAGACATTGGTCACGTGACGGTTTCTATTGAGTGACTAACTAGACCTGTTGCTTTAATTTCCTCCTTACTGTATCACTATATATGTAATCATTAGAGGAAATGAAAATTTTGAGACAATTGTTTAATAAATCCTACCCATGATCTCACAGGTTATATAAACAGCTAGTCAATCACTGCTACACATGTAACAAAATAGACCCAGATCAGGTTACCGGTGGCCAGTTGGAATCTGTGTCAAGCTGCCTACGTGACCAACTGGGGTATCATGTTATCAAAAAAAAACCATTGGGAATTTGAAAAGTGGGAGTATTATATAAAGGCTAGATCGAAACAGTAAAGTCAGTGGGGGTCGGGTGGCAGTGGGGCATCCCTGCCTAGCAGTAGCAGTAGCAGTAGCGGCCCTGAAAAATGACCGACTCTTTTAAACAACGACATGCAACAGAATTTCCATACCTCAACGAGGTCCGCAGACCAGCCCAGAAATTGACCTGCGTGGTACGGAAATAAAGCTTCTAGATATTTTAAGATCCGTGGATTTTCTCTCCACACATGTGGGAGTGTTTTCTTTGTGTCCAAAAATTAATTTCCCTCCACAGAGAAATTTGGCTCCCGTCGGCAGACCGGACAGAGAGACATCATCATCATCATCGCAGTCCGCAGAGGCGATCCGGACATAGAGACATCATCATCATCGTCGTCATCGCAGTCCGCAGCCACGGAGGAAAAATGATCGTCTCTAACTCTCTCTCAATCTCTCTCAACATCTCTTTCCCTCATGGCGACCAAAGAAGTAGAAGTTTGATTGGCCGTTATGCTACACACATTGGTTTGAATACTGTTGCTGGGTTTAGGTTATTATTTTATATATTGTAGAAAAATATGTGACTTCAGCTTTTAGTAACTTTTATCCAAATATTGTGTCCAAGGGATTTTGTCTTACCTTTTGTGGGTTTTTCAGATCTTCAACTTTCAAGTCAGTTAACATCATATTGCTAATGTAAACATTTTCTAGAAAACAAAAGAATAAAACATTAAAACCGTTAACTTATATTATACCCAGAATAAAAGTGTATGCACCTAAGTTAATCTTACAGGCCATTGTTAGCAAGTTCAACCCCGACTGAGTGCTCTGATAGTATGACAAGGCTTAGTTTAGTAAATATTGTTAAGTTCAAAATCCAAAACTTTTACAGTATTACCATATTTCACGGCATATAAGACCCCCCCCCCCTTATTTCAGTAGAGAATATTTTTTTAAAAATGCATTTCTCTGAATTCCTCTTATTTATCACCTGGTTTGTTAAATTCTTCTCAAGTTCTGGCCAATGTGAGGGTGGACAACGAAGATTACATTTATTTTTTGAGCCATTATTTTAGGAAAAAAGAAGAGGTCTTATATGCCATCAAATAAAATAAAGTGTCCGTCACTTAAGAGACAACTCCCAAGGGAGTATGAACGGCCGGTGACAAAGTCCCGGTTTCCATGCTTCAGCTAGTGATCCTTGCCAGTTTCAAGTCTGGTTGAGACCAGGACTTTATTTTTACAAGTTTTTATGACCACCCTCTTGGCAGGATGCAAGTCCACCGAAGGGATATTTCCACCCTAATCACACAGCTTAGAGTCTACTCAATTAGCTGCTGAGTCCACAGGGAAATTTGTCCTAATGAAGAGTTTTCCACACTCTTCACTCATACCGGGAATCAAACCTGGGACCTTCTTCGTGTGAGGCAGACGTGCTAACCATTTCACTTTCCAAGCAGACATATGCTATCAAATACTTAAATAAATATTTTCAAGAAGTATTGCATGCAGCATTTATATAAGCAAGAACATTATATCCCAACAAATAGATGATTGCTCCTACAAAAGAAGGGAAGAAACCTTTTCAATTAAACTCTGCTATTCAAAAAATGTTTTATTGAGAAGTCACTTTCTAGTTTAAAAGAACCATAACTTAAATCCTTTGTTCCAAACCGGTTTTGACTGGGTCAGGAGTCTTTGTAGGCGGATCAGATCAGAAATATTTCTATGTCTTGCGGACCAAGGTGAATAAAAATATGAAACAACAATCATACTAAGCCAATGATGGAAAACCTATGACACATTGTCAGCAGTATATTTTGAAATTTCAAGTTATATTTTATTAAACTCCTAGTTTTATATATATCTTTTAAAATAGGCTGCTTATCTATAAGCATTTACCTAAAACTAAAATACATGTAAGTGACAATCCGATAACAGGATTATTCAAAAAATTAAAATTTCCACACTGCAAAAAAGGTTTGCCATTATTGTACTAAGCTTGTTTTTTAAAATTACTTTGATATTTTTCATTATAGGAATATATACCTACATAAACTACCATGTAGAGGTAAAGCTCCTATTTTGCACAAGATGGGTTCCAAGAAAATGGACAATCTGGGAGCGTTGTCCAATCTGGAAACAATTACAGGTAAAGCTCTTATTTCGTCTGCTCCTACTTTAGAATAGGAGGCATCCAAAGTAGGAGCATCCAAAGTAGGAGCGGACGAAGTAGGAGCGGACGAAGTAGGAGCGGACGAAGTAGGAGCGGACGAAGTAGGAGCTTCACCTGTACTATCAATCTATGAGAATTATGAAATTCTTTTTTTTGGAAGGCGGACAAAATTTTGTCAAATTGTTATTCTAATTTTGTGTATATTAATAGAACAGCGGGAATGTGTAGTGTTAAAGCATTTTTAGTTATAAAACATTGATTCCTTTGAGGCAGAGTTCCAGACTAACCATCCTGGAACCGTCCCAAAGGAAAAGTAAACCGTCCCGAAAAACAATTTTAATCATCCCAAAGGAAATGTAAATGGTCCCAAAATCAAAATGTTGTTATTATCATCTATAGTTGTTAGTTGTTAGTAGCATAATAAAAACACCATTAAAATGTTGAGGAAATAAATAATTGTCAAACTCCAGTCCAAACCTGGAGTTGACTTTGTTTTTCTACCGTAGCAAAAACAACACCAATTTTTTTCATTTTTTTTTAAAGATATCTTCCCTGGACACCTCCGGGACAGAAGTGATTTTAAATAAAAAAAATTACTTCCGGGATGGAAGAGATTTTAAATAAATAAAACATTTTTTTAAAGATCACTTCCATCCCAGTGGCATCCCGGGGAAGATATTTGTTTGTCCCAAATACATTTTTATCATCCCTGGGACAACGTTAATTTTGAGCCCTGCTTTGAGGCCAGTGCAAAAGTGAGACTTTTGCTCTATTTTTCGATACTGAATTTTATTGTTCATTAACCAAAGTTAGATAAGAAAAAAAGATTTTTGTATGCAACGTCACATATTCAATGAAGTCAGTCGGTCAGAGGAAATGAGACCAGATTCCGGCCAGGTTGGTGTAAGCTATTGAATAAAAAGGTTTTGTTGTACACTACCTGTCCATCAGCAAGTTTACCTGGTGCTGACACAATCTAAAATACTGGCAAAAATTAATGACAACTGTCAAAAATGGATCGCATCATAAGGACTGATTTGACTGATCTAAAGAATTAAACATTTTTTACTTTCGTACTTACAGTATTTATTCAAGTACTAAGACTGTCATGGCAATGACTGTTTTATTTTATTAGATGAAGTATATATTTGACTTCTATTTGCATTCATCCTATTTTTAGGTTGTTTTTTTTAATCACAAATTAACTAAGGCCGTACCAGTATCTGTTTTGGTTTTAGTAAAAAGGCGATTATTTTTTTACTAAAACCATTTTTATAAATGTGATCTTTTCATATTCTCGGATGGTTTTTCCAAAGGTCAAAATTCAGAGTGTATTCAAACAATGGTTGGCTTTCTTTTAATGTTAGCTCAGATTTAATTATTGATAAAAATGGTTAATAAAAACCTTTCATTCGCCCAAATCATAAAACATTGATCATTCTCAAGTAACGTCTTCATTTGATGGTTATTGAAAACCTCAACTGGTTTACTCGACCGTGAAGCATTGTCCAGCAAGAAATTTCCACTTTTGATCATTCACACTTTCAACTCCATTAACTATACAAATCTTTTTTGGTGTTTGAATTGCATTTTTACCTTTCTTAAGACACAAAACAAAACTAGCATTCCAAGGGAAATTATGAATCACTGCCACCCATATATGTTGTGCTAGAGGTGATCAATTGTCCGAAGAACCATTTGAATATTAATGACCTTTCTCAAAAGTATAAAAATATTGTCCTACTTTGCCAAAAATTTTAATCAAATGTGGCAGAACAGAACTTTTTTATAAATGTGATCTCATATCCTTGGATGGTTTTTCCCAGGGTCAACATTCAGAGAGAATTCAAACAATGGTTGTTTTTTTAAAAATGTTAGCTCAGATCTAAAAATGGTTCATAAAACCTTTCTGCAAAGTAGGACGACTTAACCGTCAAAAATGGATTGTATCATAAGGAGATTTGACTGATCACAGCTAAAGAAGTTAGCATTTTTTACTTTTGTACTTAAAGTATTTCCTCAAGTATTACTAAGGCCAGCACGGCAATGACTGTTTGAGTTTTAGTAAAAAATGATTATTTTATTTTATTTTTTTCATTAGATGAAGTATTGTAAACCATTTTTATTAATTATTTACTCTCATCCTAATTTTTTTTTTTACTCAAAATTTTGTAAGGTCGTCGGTACAGCACTGTTTGTTTTGGTTTCAAAGTGATTATTTTATTATTTATTTTTATTCAGATGAAGTATTGTAAACCATTTTTATTAAATTTGACTACTATTTACTGTCATCTTAATTTTTAGTTGTTTTTTTTTAAAACCACAATTTAACTAAGGCCGGCACGGCAGTATAAAATGGGTTACCATAATAAAATAACAGCTTTTTTACTAAAACCAAGTTGAATTGTAATTTTTAAATAAACAACTAAATCTGTCTTTTCCTACCCGTTGTAAGGGGAGTGACTTTGTATTGAAACAAAATCATCAAACCACAATACGATGTGTCTCAGCCGAGTCACTACAAACTTACTCCCCTTACAGCGGGAAGGAAAAGACATTCTTATGAGACACCCGATACATACAAATGAAAATAAATTGATTCCTACCTAAATTATCGGTACTTTTGTTGTTTGAATTCTGTATGCTTTGAGGCAGGATACAGCAGACGAACGCCATCTGAGATTCTGTGGAATTCCCTGGGGAAGGGATATTACTCTGAGATTGGTCAAAGGCCTGCAAATCAGGGAAATTATGACCACATCCACCAGCAATATTGTAGTCTGAGTTCTGGAATCAAAGATGTCACACATGTGAATGACTCTCCTCTACTAAAACAGAAAGGATAATACAGACATCCCCCATCATAATGCGGTGTTGGGGTCCAAGAAAGCCAACCGCCTTATAACCAAACCGCAATAACTGGGTATGGGTAATTTTCAAGGGCGGCCAATAGATGAATGGTGAACATTGTCTTCAGCATAAAAACAGACTTGAACAAATAAACAAAGGTATTCTTTAATGCTTGTTTTTTATTAAATAATACAACCAAAACAACTGCAATATGTTACAAAGTTTTTGCGTAGGAGTGTGATCTGGATCGAGGCTCAAATCTGCTCAGGTTGCTATACTGTCGGGTTACTCTTCTGATGGGATTATCAGAACCCGATAGTCAGCGCACATCTGCTTTTGTTGGAGTGACCAGGGTCTGGACTTAGAGTTGCAGTTAGCCGTACTGTAATGTGGATCTGTGCCAACAGTCGCAGACAGCCGCACTATCATGATATTCTGTGAGCAAAGTTGAAGACAGCTGTTCCATCCTGGTTCTCCTGCAAAGGGTCGGTAGAACCCTATAGCCAGCTCAGCCATCTACCAACTATGGAAGGTTCACGTCCTGTGGTCTAACCACAGTTCAGCCTTTCTGTCTTAACTTTCCCGCAAAAGAGCGGCAGCCCCCCATAGCTAGCTCCGGCATCTGTCAGGTGAAGGACACTCCTGTCAAACCTATGACCTATATGCTCTGCTCCTATCCGCACCACTCTGGTGGTCCATAGGATGTAAACCCTTGGTTTAAATGGTGGGGTCAGCCCTGGGCAAGTCGCACTTCACCTTAAAACTACATTGCTGAGGCTGGAGGGTTACTCAGCACATAGGCCCCGCAGCCTATGGTTCTTATGCTGTGGAAAACCATCCCCAAAATTCTTTGTTCATGAAGCTGAGCCATTCATTTATTCATTACAAAGTATACCAAATTTCAGTATTTGTAAACAAAATACCCTTTACCAGTGGGAAAGCTCAATTTAATTTTTAAAAAAGATTCATTCATTGACTCCTGAAATGTTTTTGTCTAATTCATTTTACAGTTGGTTGCTGATGTAAGTCAAATATATTCCTTAGTGGGGGCTGGGAGTTGTTTCACTGTCATCAAATGGGCTTAAAAATAGTGCCCAGCACAAAATAGGGCTTACAGTTTCGAAGGGAAATTCTGTTTTTATTCGTGTTTTTCTTTTTAAGTGTTAGCAATAAAATAGGTAAAAATGTTGGGGTCGACCACCCACCCACCTTATATTGCGAACAACACTTTGTTGTGTAGCCATCTTGGACTTGGAGAAAAAGGAAGACTTGAAACTTGGTTTATAAAAATATGATGATATATTTTTATTTCATAAGATACATCGTGCCGTGATGGAGAATGAAGAGTGGGAGAGAGATAACGAGAGCCGACAGACTGTTCCCAACAGGGAAATTGGTCTTGTGTCTTCCCAGGACTGGGTGATCTGTCACTTGCCTAATGAGGGTGCCTGTGTTCCTTTTATGGAGTTCGATGCCCACACTGGTTTTCCAGTCCACCACCTGGGTCAGGATTTAGTCAATATCCTGTTTATGATTTTTCAACACCTGGTCTGTCTTCCGGTCCCTGACACCTGCTGTTTGGGTTTTGGTCGATATCCTGTTTATGAATTTCAACAGCTGTGGGGGTCAAATCTGTGACCCCCACCTACAGCTGCCTAGATATCTAACAGCTATAATGAATTGTGTTGTAGTGGGGGATGCCTCCCTAATTTAAAATCTGATAGATACATTTTGTTAGTTGTTTTAATAGTTCATATATTATAAATTGTGATGTCTATATAGATAGGTATATAGAGAGCTAGACACAAATAGAAGTGAGAACATGCTGAGATATATAGATAGGTAGATAGATAGAAAAAGACTGATATAGATAGATAGATAGATAGATAGATAAACAGACTGAGATAGATAGATAGATATAAACAGACTGATAGATATATATATAGATAGATAGATAGATAGATAGATAGATAGATAGATAGATAAATAGATAGATAGAAGACCCAAAAGAAAAAGATCCTCTTAACATTTTGGTAGACCTCATATTTTGATATAAGATTTTCTTCAAGAAAGTAATGTAAAAAAGTAAAAGAAAAAATTCATACCTCATTCCTTTGTGAATTGTCTTTTTTATGATCTGAAAAGATATATAAAAGAGAATAAAAAAAATATTAAATGTTCATCATCATCATCATCATCATCATCATCATCATCATCATCACCACCACCACCATCATCATCATCATCATCATCATCATCATCATCATCAAAAGTTGGGCTGTGATCACTAAAAAATGTCTAAAGTTTCAAAAAACAAACTAGTGACCAATTTAGCATAAGTTTACACTGAAAATTGAAACCCCTTACTAAAACCCTATTTTAGAGAGGAATTTTCAAAAAGCAAAAAAAGCATTTTCCCTACTCACTGAGGCAAGAGATTATTTTGTTTGAAAAGTAAATTTATGTTATCGTTTAATTCAGTTAAAAATCTAAATAGAAAGGCGATCTTCCGTTTCATGTTACCAGAAATCGTAGATCACTTTGACTTACAGATGGATTAAAAAGCATACAATGGGTCTACAATTAATTTAATATTTAATTTAATATTTATTAGTTTAATAAGTAATTTTGATTATTTAATATTTAATGATGTGATCCGTCATTTTTGAAGGGTTGTATGCTGGTATATGTTTTTTTTTAAATCTGATATTTTACACTAAAACATCTTTTGTCAGTTATGACCTTGAAAGACAAACATGCAGACATTGTCTTCTATTTCAAACAGATGAGTTATTGTCAGAACTGTTTGCAGTAAGGTCAAGAATATTAATCCACAGCTTAGAGGGTGGCCTCATTTCTACCCAGGGTAGATAGTCGTATTCTATTTCTAGCTTAAGAGTTTTTTCTAGAATCTGATGCCAAAGACGTGACACAGTTATTACACATATGCAGAATGCTGATGGTTTCAGCTGGAATGTCTGCAAAAATGATGTTCTGCAAGCAAGTAAGTAGGGGAAACTGGGGCACTGTGGATCACGGGGCGCAGTGAATCTTTACGATATTTGACAAATGTGAATGCACAACAGGACGGCTACTACTTCCTCTTCTCAAGTTAACACATCTGCCATATTATTTTGTGAAAGACTTGCCTGCTTAAGCATTGCTGTACATTGTGCAAGCTAGGGTACCTAATTTTATGCCTAAAGTAATATTCAGAGGTTAGGGTTACTTTCATTAGAGAGACACAACTATCCAACATTTTTTAATTGTGCTATATGAGTTGAAATTAAGATTGTATTAGAATTATTTCTTGTCCAAACTGCAATCACTGCGCTTGCTCTTTAGAGAAATGTGAGGTTATCTTTCTCAATGGCATGTGTTGAGCACAGTGAATTGGGGCACAGTGGATCACTTCTGGGTCTGAGCCACTTCAATTCTTTTAATTAAAATTGATCCTGTCAATTAATTACATGTAGTTTACTAGGAAACTAAAAGAGCATTTTAATTTTATTTTATATCATTCATTTTTCTTTTCTTAAATTGCTTTTGAGACTGCGTAAATGGGATTTTGTGTGAAATGTTTCCTTTGGTCTGCTTAACTTTTGCCAATGAATGCTTGAGAGATTTTTATGATCACTTTTTGTAACATAGTCTACAATTGAACAATACTTTAATAAAATGTATAGTTGGTTTCACTCAGGGACTTCTTGGAATCATTCAATCTTATGTTGATTCACTGTTGCCCAGGGGATGATTCACTATGTACTAGGGCTGGGGCACAGTGGATCAAAAATAATTTTTAAAATGAAATGCCTGCCAACTTCTAACTTAGAGATATTACTTTCTTATCTTTATATAACCTATTTCACAGCCAACAGAGTTGATCTTTCTTTTTTTTTACCCAAATATATTACCTACTGTGATGACTTGGGCTTTGTATGACTTTTTTGAGTTTAACTGTTGTTAAATAAGAGTTGTCTCCCATCAGTGGAACTCTCCACACGCTGAATTGGAGCCCACAGCGTCACGGGTTGGCCATCCAATCAGAAGCCCGGAAGCCGTCACGTGACGAGTGCCATCTTTGAAATCTCTCTCTTTTCCTCAGACCAGCGACCCGACCACACGTGCTTAATAGCGATCTTGCTTTTCATGATTTGTCCTCTCTGGGTGCATATGATAAACACATGTCACTCCAGACAGGGCCAGAATTTATCTCAAAAGAAAATGTAAACAAACCCATTCAACCTTATTTTTACACACACACATTACCATCATTAAGAACTCTCGGACACAATTAACAATTTGCATTATATTTACACTGTCACAAAACCCACACGAAAACACAACGAACACTTTCACATACACATATGTGGACATTAACTGAACCCGAATTTTCCCTTATTTGTTTGAGTGAATAAACGTTCATTTTTCTAAGGGTTGTCTTTTCATTTATTGTTGTTGTTGTTTGTTCCTGACCAAACCCTGATGGAGTCATTTATCCTTTTACCAATCTTTAAATATAGAGAAATTAAACACCCATAAAGCTGGCTCCCATCACTTCCTCAGAGAAGCCCCAATAACTAATCATAGATTGGAGACTTCTTTCCTCTATAAACCAGGGGGCGCCCACCTATCCCCTTCTCCATATAACTACCATATTTTACATCCGTAAGACCAAGGATTACCAAATTACCTTTTGTTCTACAATGGTTTGGTGGCAACATCTTGTCTGTAGAAATAGATTCAATAGTCAAAGACTTGAAAATGCCATTCTGTTCATCTTCAACGCGAGAGTTGCATTTCCAGTTTTCTGTCCGTGTCCGAGAAGAAGATGGGTCGTTCCATTCTTTCGTCCAGGCAGGAACTGAGGATGCGGCAGGAACTGAGGATGCGGCAGGAACTGAGGATGCGGCAGGTTTAGACATTGCGACATCCCAAGGAGTCATCTAAAGGGAATACAAAAACAAAGACAGGTCTGATTGTCAATCAATAGAAACTGTCACGTGACCAACATTTTTGGCAGCATGCCGTGTTGGGGGTGATCAATTGATGAATTGGAAAAAGGGGTTATCAATGGATAAATTACTAATCTCGCCTTTTGTTGGATGGTGATCATTAAAAAAAAGTCTGAATTTTCAAAAAACAAGCATAAATGCAGCTGGACAATAACTAAGAGACCAATTTAGCAAAAACTTACATTGTAAATTGAACCCCCTGCCCCCCCAAAAAATCATTGGGGTGGCAGGGAATTTTCACAAAACAAAAAAATCGTTTTTCTAGATATAATAAGGAATAAATGTTTAAATTTTCAGCCTTCTAGTTTCATTGGTGTGGCCTGTATATGTGATACAGACATACATAGGTGCCTGTTGTATTCGGTAACTGTAAATATTCTTGTATTCACAACTTTTCAGTAAATATTCATGAGCCAAGAAACGAAAAGTCAATTCAGTAATGTGAGATTTGAATCAACTGACCAGATGACAATAGTATCTGAAGAAGGCCGGAGGGTACAGCAGCTGAAACATTGTGAATATTAAAACAACCAAAATGAGGACAACAGTTCAAATAAATCAATGTATAATGACAGTTCTTCATTTCAGAAATTCAGACAGAAATTATGTCGTTTTTGTTTTTGTTTTTTTTTAAATTCATAATAATCTGGCAAACTCTGATTTCCTTCATGTGACAATAGTCTAGTCGATAAGTGAAATGTTTGTACACTTTTCTATATAAGTACAAAAGTGCTTCCACTGGGCAAAATACTCGCAATGGTCATATGTATATGCATACCAATTTTGGTGCT
>VCCN01005113.1:1209745-1225126 GCA_006491835.1 Architeuthis dux | reverse complement strand
GTTATAAGTCCACTGCTGGACAAAGGCCTTTCTCATCACCTTGCGTTTACTGTCCCAAAGGCACCAATAATAATAATAATGGATGTGCTATTACGCCCACGAACCAGCCCCCGCGTAGGGGCAATTACGAAATACATGATGATGCCAATACGAATTACTAGATCTTCACACAGCATCGATCGTCACGCGGGTCAACAAGGACTGCGATCCCTAGTAAGGAACCAGACTGGAATTGAAAAGTTTTCAACTGGAAAAGAAACTCTACGCATCAAGCACTAGAGGAACACCACGCCGAGGATACTCCTCTCAGTGGCCTTCTGTGTACAACTGAAATTCCGAAAAAAGTAACAAGACAAAAATGAACCAGGGTAGAGTATATAGGAGTGATGGAAGCGTTCTACACTGCTTCACTAAACCCAACAGGAATTTCAACGTCTAAAGCCGCCTACAACATCTGGCAGGACACACCACGGACATCATTAGAAATAAGAGAATACCGGACCTGGAACTTGAGAACATCCGAGAAAACATCAAGAAGAACACCCACAACTCTAACAAAGATGAACCAAACGAGACACCAACAACTGATGAAGAACAACACGCAGAAACTATCATCACTGACCACCCAGTAGTTCACCAACAAGCAGGGGAAACGCCCTTTGAAGAGCGACCATCAATCCCAAAGGTCAAGAAGGACCCCAAAACCAAAGAAGCAATCAAACTTGCAAATGAAGCCGTCGAAAATATCAAGGACGATATGGGAAAACCAATGTGCCGAAATCAACCAACTCATCTACGCTGCTGTGTCAGCCGTTGCAGACGCAGCAGGCGTAGGACCAAAACAACAACAAAAACAAAAAAGAAAACTACCAGCCGGGAAAGAAAAAATCGAGAACGAAATAAGAAAACTGCGGAGTCGACTGTCACTCTTGAGTGAGGTAGAAAAAGATTCCAACATAAAGAAAGGAAAAAGGAAACGACTGGAACGACAACTAAACATCGGAAAGAAGGGAAATGTGCCGGTAGCTAAAGAGACGCTAAAACAACAAATCCTAGCAAAGGCGCAGAGACTCTACCAAAAGACTCCACCGAGAGCTGGACAAGAAGAAGATAGACATCTGCGTACCGCCTACTACCGAGGAGGTTGGGGAGATCTGGAGTGACATCTGGGAAAGCAACAAGAGACATAATGAAACAGCTACGTGGATCCAACAACAACAGGACATTTACAAACATATCAGCAGCAGCAGCCGTTATAAGTCCACTGCTGGACAAAGGCCTTTCTCATCTCCTTCCATGACGACCTAGATTATGCTAGCCTCTGTCACGTCTTGCCGGCAAACCTTTCTATTTCATTCCTCCATCTTGTATCTGGTCTTTTCCTACTGCGTTTACTGTCCCATGGGCATCAATCGCTTAGTCTTTCTCCCCATTTAGTGTCATCTCTTCTTGCTAGGTGACCAGCCCATCTCCATTTTTGCTGCTTAATTATTTGTATAATATCCTTCACTCTAGTCCTCCCTCTTATCCATGTTGAACTTTTTTTTCTATTTCTATTGCTCTTTCCATGGCTCTCTGTGCTATTCTAAGTTGGTTTTCAGCTCGTTTTGTTAATTTCCATGTTTCGCATACGTAGGTCATAGCTGGTATTATGCAACCGTTATATACTTTATGTTTTAAGCACATTGGCAGGGTACTTTTCAAAATGTCTCTATTCATACCGAATGCTTTCCAACCGATCGTTATGCGTCGTTTTATTTCGCAGTTATGGTCTTTTTCTAGCTTTATTATCTGTTCTAGGTAGATGTATTCATCAACCTCTTCTAGGGTCTCTCTTTCTATTTTTATGACTTTTTGGGGGACTTTATCGTTAACATTACTTTTGTCTTTGTTCTGTTCATCTTTAAGCCTACTTTTTTACTTTCCCTATTTAGATCGGTTAACATTTTTTGTAATTCTTTGGATACGTCATGGAAATGTCGTTGTCGAATCTTAAGTGGCTTAAGTATTCTGCATCTATGTTTATCCCCATTCCCTCTCAATCAGTTTTCCGAAAGATGCTTTCAAGGCTTGCTGTAAATAGTTTAGGTGATATTGTAACCCCTTGTCGTACTCCCTTTGCTATCTTTATCTTGTTTGTATCTTTATGTAGTCTAATTATTGCAGTGCCGTTTTTGCATATATTTTGGATAATTTGTATGTAATTCTCGTTAACACCTTGTTCTCACATTGAGTTGAAGAGTGATGTGTGTTCTACAGAGACAAATGCTTTCTCATAATCTTTGTAGTGGTTTGTTGTATTCTAAGGACGTTTCGATTAGTTGGTTTATTGCATATGGGTGATCTATTGTTGAGTAGACGCTTCTGAAGCCTGCCTGCTCGCGTGGTTGATTTTCTTCTAGAGTACCTGTTAATCTGTTTGTGATTATCTTTGTCAATAGTTTATATATGTTAAGTAATAGTGTAATAGGGCCATTGTTGTGCTTATCTCCTTTCTTGTGGAGTAGGATTACTATTCCTAGACAGAAGTTCTTAGGAACTTTTCTTTCTCTTATGCATTGTGTGAATAGCTGGGCTAGTCCTTTGTGCAAAGTCGTTCCTGCATCTTCTAGAAGGTCTGTCGTTATGTCATCCTCGCCTGGGGCTTCATATTTCGTAAGTAAACGCTACTTCGTCTACTGTTATATCTGGGATATCGATAGTATCTATCGGTTTATTAGTTTGTGGTATTTTTTATTTTTGAGGCGTACACATTTTCATAGTATTCTTCCGTTACTTTTGTCAATTTGTCCCTATTTTTGATAATTTTGCCATTTTTATCCTTTAGTGCAAGCATCTGTTGTTTGCCAGTATGGTCTGCGGATCAGGCATGTTTTAAACCATTTCCCTTTCTGATAGCCTCTACTATCCTTTTCGTATTTTCTTTCTTTTTTCTTTTCTCATTCTTTTATTTATTAATTTAAGTTCTGTTTTTTTGTTTTTGTTCTCTTTAGTTTTTATCTTCATATTTCTTCTCTGTTTGATTAGTTTTAATGTTGTTTTAGAGTATTTCCTACCGTCTGCTTCTTTAATTATATTTGTCAGACTATTACCCCTTTCCTCTATGTCACTGTCGGTATTCCACAAGGCCTGAAATCTGTTCTCTATCGCTACTCTGAAGTTGCTAATGTTCTCTATCTGAGGCATCTCTTCTTTAAAATCATTTTATTCCTTTCAGTTTTAAAGTTAAATTTAGTTCTGCACGCTACCATTCTATGATCGCTTCTTATGTCTACTTTGTTTATAACGATAACGTCTTTAATGTTATTGATCTTGTCAGTTATTATAAAGTCGATTTCGTTTTTTGTTGCGCCATTTGGGCTTTCCCCAAGTCCACTTTCGACCTTCCCGTTTTTGAAAGAATGTATTAGTTATCTTTAAAGCGTATCTCTCTGAGAAATTTACTAGCATGTCACCTCTTTCATTTCTCTGGCCTATTCCATATTTTCCTACACTATATTCCCCAACTTTTCCTTGGCCTATCTTGGCATTAAAGTCTCCCATGAGTATTGTGTGGTTAGTCTCCTCTCTGTTCATTATTTTACTAATGTCGTCATAAAACTATTCAATGTCTTGGTCAGAACCTTTCGAAATAGGCGCGTAGACCTGGATTACCTTTAGTGTGTTTCGTTTGCTTAATCTAACTGTTATCCAGGCTAATCTGTCTGATATACTGTCAAAGCTTATAACGTTGCCTGCGATGTTGTTATTGACTAAGTATCCTACACCACTGATATCTATGGAGCATTCCCCATCTGCCACCTGCGGACGTGCAGGGTAGCAGAGAGATCATGTCCCCTCCAATTTATTTTTAGACGTAAAAATGGTCGGACATCCACGTCACAGACCACTGCTGCCATTAACAAGGCCAACAATTGGAAAGCACCAGGGATTGACAAAATTGCTAATCTCTGGATTAAGAGCCTATCCAGCACCCACGAAGACCTCGCATGGACCTACAATGACATAATCGGGAATCCCGAGAAATGTCCCAAATGGCTAACATGGGGGGGTCACGTACCTGCTCCCAAAGAAGGAACCCGAAAAACTACAGGCCCATCACCTGCCCACAACATACAAGATCCTCACCTCCATCATCACGGAGAGGATCTACAGCTTCCTCGATGAAAACAACTTGATCCCATGGGAACAGAAGGGGTGCAAGAAGGGAAGTTACGGGTGAAAGGACCAGCTACTGATCAACAATGCGATTCTGCAAGAGTTCAAGTCGAGGAAAACGAACCTATCAACAGCATGGATCGACTATATGAAGGCATTTGACAGCGTGCCACACTCCTGGATAGAGAAATGTCTCAAGACAGAGTATGGCCCAAAACGATCAAAATTCATCACGGAGAGCATGAAAACCTGGAAGACCACCTTAAATCTCAACCATGCAGATGGGTCACTAACATAGAGACCGATCAACATCAGAAGTGGGACCTTCCAAGGGGATTCGCTCTCACACCTGCTCTTCTGCCTTGCACTAGAGCCACTAAGCAACCTGCTAAACGGCAAGCTGAACTACCTGTTCTACGTAGACGACCTGAAGACGTTTGCCAAGGACGACAACCAACAAAAGGGCCTACTCACCATTGTCAAGATCTTCAGCGACGACATCAAGATGGAGTTCGGGATAGAAAAGCCACTTTCAGGAGAGGAAAGCTGACCAAAATTGTCGACATAGACCTTGACATTCATTCTTCAGTCTTCCTCAGGTGTAATATCCGAATGTGATGGGGGTAAACAGAAGTTGTTTTTTTTAATTTCAAACCCTTATAACATAGGATTGTTTCTTTATCCTTGCTTTGTCGGGTTTGGGTTTGTTGAGTAGCGGAAGCCACATCGGGTTGAACTCCGCACTTGTCTGTCTAATGCATTCAGTCGACATGTTGATATGTGCTACCTCCTTTGAAATTAATATAAGTTTATATAAATAGTTTCTATAATTTTAAGAAGGGTCATTAATATTCAAATGGTACTTTGAACTCCTTGTTTGGAAGCAGAGAAAAATCAAAGAGGCAGCTCACATCAAAATGTCGACTAAATGCATTAGCCAGACAAGTGCGGATTTCAACCAGATGTGGATTCCACTTTACAACAGACATAAACCCAACAAGTCAAAGACACAAAAACACCCGGGCCATGCACTATAAAGATATGTTTAAAGGGGGTTTAAACATAACTTTACCCCATCACATTCGGATATTACAGCTGAGAAAGGCCGAAGAATAGATCGGCCGAAACGTCGTGTTAACAACACAAACAAGAAGAAGGTCAATCGTCTGAAGAACTATTTGAATTCACTTACTTGGTTTATATTGGTGTGTGTGTGTGTGTGTGTGTGTGTGTGTGTGTGTGTGTGTGTGCACAACAGTGTGTGGGTGGGAAAGAGACACAAGTGCGACAGAGTGTCCCCTGGAGAGGCACAGCTGCACTGGCAAACTGGCTTTCTGTCCATCCGTTTATCTTGTTCATTGTGAGAGAACAGTTTTTGAAGATCATTATTAATAATGTTTAGACTACTTTTACCATCTTCATCTTAATTTATCAGTTGCCTTTTATCGCAACTTCACTCAGGCCGACTTCCCTTCGGTAGTGGATAAACAGCGCGGATCGGAAATAAAGTATTATCTTTCGGTGAGACTCGAACTTACGTCCCTCGATGCCGGATGGATTTTTGCTTTTTTGAAATACAAAAATGCGGACCCCGGACATTTTATTCTGACATCTTAGCAGCTAGTAAGAAAATTGATCAGAATAGATGTTCTGTTAATGACATCACACTTTTTAATGACATCACACCTTCTCTTCTGACATAATAGCAAGTTGATCAGAATAGATGTTCTTTTAATGATGTCACACCTTTTAATCACATCACACTTTTTAATGACATCACACCTTCTCTTCTGATATAATAGCAAGTTGATCAGAATAGATGTTCTTTTAATGACGTCACACCTTTTAATGACATCACAATTTTTAATGACATCGCACCTTCTCTTCTGACATCATAGCAGCTGGTAAATAAAAACAATACTCCCTTTCTTCCTCTTTTTGTTGTTTAACGTAACCTTAACCGACCGACCGAAACGTGTCTTATTGAGATGCATTTGGACGCATGTAGGTTTAACCGATTTTAGCCATTTTCTAAGACAGTTTTAGCTATTAATAACAAACGATACTTGGCAACACTGTAAAAAACAAACGCTTGATGTTTTTAGTTCGAGAAATGACGTCACATGCAGCTGCTAAATAAATCCCCGCTTCCTTCTTCTTTCTCTTGTTTAACGTAATCGTAACCGACCGAAAAGTGTCTTATTGAGATGCATTTGTAAGCATCTAAGAATTAATAAAATGATTTACAATATTCTATCTGATAAAATAAATATAAAATAATTACGCCTTTGAAGATGTTCAACAGTACCTTTGGTTTGTCCAAAAAGATCGGTTGTGCATTCATGTGATCTGTTGTGTATTTTTTAATATAGATTTTGTCGGAAACACTGTTTAATCCGATTTGGTAGTACGAATTTATGCCTAAAGATGGCGTTTACTCTAGTTGTTCTTTAGGAGCACAACTAGAGTTCACTTCCGGTCGTTACATAACTGCAACATTCGCCGCCATTTGCAAATGATCTACAGAAGATCTGCAATACAGCAGCAAGGAAAAGGGATTCATAAAAAAGAAACAAAACAGGTCTGGTTAGTCACTCAATAGAAACCGCCAACGTCTTTTGGCAGCCTTTGGAAAAAGGGGTGATGAACGAATAAGTTACTTCTCTCGCCTTTTGTTGGACACTAAGAAGACAAAAACAAGCGTGACACAAACTAGGGATCAATTTAGCATAAAGTAACATTGTAAATTGAACCTCCACCTCACAAAAAAAATATTTTGGAGAGGAATTTTAAAAAAAACAAAAAACTGGGTTTTTTTCTAGACATCATCATCAGCAGCAGCCGTTATAAGTCCACTGCTGGACAAAGGCCTTTCCCATCTCCTTCCATGACGACCTATCTTGTGCTAACCTCTGCTAAGTCTTACCGGCAAACTTTTCTATCTCGTCCCTCCATCTTGTGTCTGGTCTTTTCCTACTACGTTTACAGTCCCATGGGCACCAATCGGTTAGTCTTTTCCCCCATCTAAGGAAATGTTCAGCCCTCTAGCTCCATTGGTGCGGCCTGTACGCGTGATAGACGCATACACACATAGCCAACCAGCCAGCCAGCCAGCCAGCCAGCCAGCAAGGCCAGCTTAAAAGCTGAAGAAACCTATGTTGACAGTTTTAGTGACAGTTATGGTTGATAGTTTCTAACACTGTACAGTTCAACGTTTCTTACAAACAGACAGAACAAGTATATATTTATCGTCTGCGTCAGTCATATTATCTATTCCATCCACAGTATGTATGTATGTATGTATGTATCACCATTCTCCGCTTATATCCTCATCGGGGGTGTCACAGGGTTAGGTACACACGGGCAATTGTTAGTAAGACCCACTTCTGGCTTGCCAGGCCTGTCGATGTTTCGTCCTGCTTACGCTTACGACCAGGACCGATTAAGGCGTTTGGGCGCCCTGGGCACTGATACAGATTTGGCCTCACTAATGTTTCAAAATGTATATATTTTTATAATATTATAATATTTAAATTTCTTAAACGATTTGAAATATACTTTTAGTAAGCCCCAACATTTTTTGTAGGCCCCAAATCTTTCGTAGGCCCCAAATTTTTCGTAGGCCCTAGCCTATTGTGCCTGATTGATAATACGGCCCTGCTTACGGCACCTGGTATTCCCCAATGGTCATCCATCTAGATACTGACCAGGCTCAACGTTGCTTAACATTGTTTATCTTACGAGAATCGGCGTATCCAACGTGATTTGGCTGTAACCCCTTAGCCTCGGGGAGAGGTTCCTCAATCCTACTCCTTGTGCTGAGTGCTTAGCGAAGAATCATTGAGTACCATTTTAAAAGTATTTGGTATAACTCGGCGATGGATTGAACCGGGGGCAGGCACTCTACCACTCCACCCCAAAGACTCCCCAAATAAGAAAAATATTCAAGGTATGGCGTATTCCTAAAACTAAGAGCAGGAACTTTGAAAAACATGCAATGGTGATGATGACGACGATGACGTAGCTTCATGACTAGTGCTGTTTTTAAAGTTAGCGGCGAAGTGAAGCGAGCTTACTCGTCTGTTGACTTGTCATTATTTTCTAAGAGAATGGCGAGGTCAAGGTGTGGCCTCCTGCTATTTCTTGGGGAAGAAGAAGAAAAAGAAGAAAATATGGATTGTTCGCGTGTCAACAACACACGGTTACAACGTATCCATTTTGAATGACAACGCAACACGGGGGACAGCGCCATCTTGGTTCTATCTGTGTAATTAAAATGGACGCGTGCAGCTCCTTCTCGAAGATATCATTTGTGGCTTCTAGATGAAAATTTCATCTCCAATGAAGGTGAAATGACTACAAATATCCCTTTCTCCAGGGATGTGGCCTGATAACAAGAAACTTGAGGAAATAATGATTCTGAAAAGTACGTTTGGTCACCAAAAAGAGACAATAACTTTAAATTTGTTTCATGTTACTTCAAGCTTCGTAAATTGGGGGTAATTGTAATCCTTGGTCCTACAAATGTAAAATATGATAGTGTAACACAGCAAAAACTTCGAAAAGACACACAAAGGCCCACAAAAGTATAACTATACAACTTATTGATCAGATATTAACGCAATTTCTTTTTTATCAGAATATTGCGCACCACGAATTCGTTCAGGTACGACGGAAACAGTGCATCCAAAATGTCGTCGTAATTACTTTTTGAGGTGCATCCAGAAATTTTCGACAGTCTGATAAAGAATAAATTAATGCCTTTTAACTTCATCATTGCGTTAATATCTGATCAATACGTTGTATAGTTATACCTTTTGGAGCCTTTTTATGACTTTGCTGTGCCGTGTTGCAGTTGTCGGGGAGGCTCCCCACTGAAAACCAAGTAAAGAACTTTTCACCTCAACAGACCACGAGGAAACTCTATGGAGGATGGGTGCCGGCGTCCGGAGGTTTTGTGGGGGAAAGAATTCCAACCTATTGATGAGTATCGGAGCTTCTGCGAGGAAGGCGAACGCCGGCTTTAGTGTGAGATTTCTCCATAGTAAAGGTTTTTAAAAGTGAGGTAAGAATGACTCCATTTAAATACGGTCATGGCAGAGGAAAGGACAACAACAAATGAAAAACGAGAGAGACAGGACTTTAGAAAAGAAACGAAACATGCATTCAAACGAGGGATGATGTATAGTTAATATTTATGTGTATACGTTTTTGTGTGATTCGGCGTGTATTGTTTACGTGTATGTGTGTATGTAAAATCCACTGTTCATGTATGTGTTTTCGTGTAGGTTTGCAACACTGTAAATAAAATGTTTTTGAGTCTAAAGGTCCATAATGATGGTAATGCGTGTGTGTGTGTGTGTGTGTGTGTGTGTGTGTGTGTGTGATTAAGGTGTATGACTTACTTACATTTTGGGTTGTTTTATACTCTGGCCCGTACGGGGTAGGCGTGAAATATCACGCGCACAAGGACGGGCCAAAATCCCGAAGGACAGGAGCACTGTGAAACTCGTCGTTTCGTGAGGCCGGACTGGGAAGAAAGTGATCGATTCAAACTTAGCGCCCCTCACGTGATGGCTTGCTGGCCCCTGATTGTCTGCTCCGCACGTGAGGGTGCAGGGAGGTGGCAGGGGGTCTGAGTTACCATGGGTGAGAGCTCACTTCACGGGAGACAACACCGCTTTGACCCACCACATCTCTACATCTTCCAGCAAAATGAACTTCTAAACTGTAGTTCCGCGAAGACCACTTTATTCACGACACAACTCTTCTCTCTTCCTGCTAATTCTCCGCTCTTTACAACCTCCGTTATTAAAAGTACGGATATCTGGGAAAACTAAATTGTTGTTCGCATTGTTTGTCCTTTTCACATGTTCGAGTGGGACGGTCCTAAATCGCGGTTACCTGAAAATTATCAAGAAGTTCCTAACCACAAAAAAGGACCACTTCCGCTTCTCTTCGCTCCCTCTAGCCCAACCGCTGGTTGTGATAGCCCTGGTCTTTTGACCAGTACATTTCCTATTATCTTTTCATAATTAACTCCTGTCTACCGACTAGATTTGATCTCGCATGCTTTTCAAGACATGCGTATTCTTTCTCATTGTGATTTACGTAACGTCCTCCTGTTAGTTAAACTATCGGTGTCGAGTTACACGCAAGTTTTTCCGCGACCTAAATTTGTGTGTGTCAACTCTGCACGTATCATTTCCTGAATCCCCGTTTTCAATAATATCGCCTTGGTTCAGAAATTATCAGGCATTATTAAAACAGCATTTTCAGCGCCTCCACCGCCAGGTAGAAACACATGAAAATGACCCTTGCTATGTCACACATCTCTTCCATCTCTATCATTCCTAAATAAGTACTTCTTACTATCCTACTTATAAATAAGTACTTCTTAATTCTGTCGAATCGTAACAATAGTTTTAATATTCCTCTTTTATTTCAGCATAAACGTATGTACTCATTTTGTATTGATGTTTACCTGGTATTAAATGTTCGTTAATGTATGTCTACAAATGTTTTCATTTGTTTTCATTTCTATTCGTATGGACGTTTCCTCTTTTCATTGTTCATTCTAATCCAGGATAGCTGATCTACACGTGTGATTTTGAATATGGCGACTTCGTCTTCATGTGTATCTTCCATGACGACACAGTTATTTTGGCGCTATGGCCGGGAATTGTTCGGTCCGCCACGTGGTCCAAATAATTATTACGGTTACAAGGATTACGATTGAGGCTAAGAGGTTACGGCCAAATCACGTTAGATACGCCGGTTCTCGTAAGATCACCGAAGTTAAGCAACGTCGAGCCTGGCCAGAACCTAGATAGGGGAATACCAGGTGCCGTAAGCAGGACGAAGCTTCTACAGGTCCGGAAAGCCGGAAGTGGGTGTTACTGGCAATTGCCCGTGTGTACCTAACTCCGCTACACCCTCGATGAAGGTATTAGCGAAGAATTATGATACATACAGATATATCGTCCGAAGTGAACACTATCATTTCGAGACCGCAAAGTTGCTTTTGTAAAACAGATAGGATCAAAACGGACAAAAAACTTTGTAGCCAATCATAAAAATAAAATCTCCTGACCAATCAGCACAAGCCAAGCAATATTTTTCAACCAGTAAAAATAAGGAAACCAGACCCCCAAAATTATCGTTTCTGGAGCCTCTAAAAAACTATAAATAATGAATTCTCAACTTCGTTAGTCAGCCGGCATTTGAACGACACCGTGGCTCTATGCTAATCATAACAATACTATACTATACACCATATGTTATCCTACACACAACAGGATATGTTATGCTTGAACAGTTTGCTCCTTGTTGATCTTTAAAAGGTGTGTGGGTCACTCTTTAAATTATCCCTCCATTATACTATATTTCTCCACCAGGACAACATACCAAAGACTCGTTGCCATTGGCAAGAAAATCAGCAGCAGCCATTCTTCATACATAGAAAAACGCGCGAACCACTTTCTCTTTCTTGGCAGCATTTTCAAACTGTCAAAATATAGCAGACGACTCGTACAGCCTTTTCCGGTGCCTTTCCGGAAAAGTGAAGAGTCCTGTTTGCCCCGTTGAATCTTTTGGGTGATAAATATGAGTGTCAATTAGATCACGACCGCGATGACATTGATAAGGAAAGGTTCCTCGTTGAGAGATACAGACTTCAGCGTTTAATTGGTGTTGCTTCTACTCAAGACGAGACAGAAACGTGGAAGGCAGACCCCCTTGAACTTTTGCAGTTTATTCAAAAGTATAAACTCGATTCCAAATATTATAATACTGCTGCGGGTTTTTCTCACAGTTGCTGTTAGTGTTGCTACCCGTGAGAGTAGTTTTTCTAAACTAAAACTGAGAAAGAATTACCAAAGATCTACTATGATCACATTGGGGTTGAGATATCTTGCCATTGTGTCTAGAGAGCAACAATTGACAGACGAAATAGACTACGACAATGTCATCGAAGATTTTGCTACTCCGATTATAAATTGTAAAGTTCCACACACTCGCCCACTCGATGTTAAAAACGGTACGCAAAGATTGTGCGCCGTTTTTAACATCGAGTGAACGAGTGTGTGGGACTTTACTATTTATAATCGGGGTAGCCAACCGACATTTGGCCACGTATGAGTAGGGATTACCGGGATGGTATTCTAAGGTCAATATCAAGTATTGTTCTAGTCTCCAATCAAAAAGAAATACCTGGATCCGCCAGAAAATTCAACCGATTCTTTCTTACCCCAAGATTGTAGGGCCCCCAAAAATGTCTTTAAAATATTTCAATATTTTTATTTTTTGTGGGTAAAAATGTAAAATAAACTAAACTTGTTTGAGGATTCATTATCTTACAAAGAGGTGGATTATTGATCCATAAAGGATTTTGCGTTAAATTAAACATCATAATTTTATGAATATTTCATTTTTGTTTTGATTTGTTTGAAAATAATTGCTGAATACAAAAATAGAAGGGACCCAAGAAATGTTATGCACTGGACCCCATCATTGTTAAATTTGACCCTGTCAGTAGCACAGAAGGATTGAAATTAGAGAGAGGGGCCAATGAGATTATCAACCTACTGTAGTGGTTCTCAAACTTTGTTGTATTACGGCACACTAAATATGTATATTTGACTTGTTGCGTGATACAGGAGGGGTGTGTGGGAGAGATGAGATTTTCCCTTTTGTCGAGAAAGACAAATTTACCTCTGATGTATCCAACAATCATACAAATAAAAATAAAATAAACGTGTAGGTTCAAGAGGAAATTCAACAAGTGATGGCAATTTACAACTGAATTGTATTCAGTTAACTTAACAATAAAATAGATATTGTTCAAAGTGAGGAAAAGGTAATATGTAAGTTGGAATTAAAGTTAAATGTGTCTGGCAAAATGTAATGGTAGTGAGTAGGGAGTGAGTTTATGGAGAGAAACAGTCCACACGTGTGTATGTGTGTGTGTGTGTGTGTGTGTGTGTCTGTGTGTGTGTGTGTGTGTGTGTGTGTGCTATATATCACCAGGTGTGAATAGCAGTTCGCATGTGTGTGTCTATAACAAAACGTAGAGACAGCTCAATGTATGTATGCGTAAGTGATAAAAGACAGTAGTAATTTCAACCTGACGGAAAGGAGAAGAAGTGTGGTCTTCTTGCGTTGGTGCTGATGAGTTGAATCAAAGTTGGTTGGGTTGGAATACTGAAATGCTATCTCCCTGTTCTCTTTGAAGTTGAATGCGTAAAATTGAATCTCCCACTGCCAGTTACATTGTTAGAGTTATTTTTATAAGAAAAGAATCGGCTCCTGGCAAGGGTTTAGGAAGTCGGGCTCTGATTGGTTGAATATTATTTTAATGTAGATTTCTGAGGTTTTTCAATAGTTAATACTTTTTGGAGGGAAATTCGTATAAGAAAATAATTTACGCGGCACACTTGCGAGATAGTTGTGGCACTCTATTGTACCGCGACACACAGTTTGAGAACCATTGGCCTACTGATTAGGCGCCAGGTGGCACTGGTCCACAGACTGACCAGCCCACCGAGATTTTGCCCGGTTGCCCGGCGACCCAATCCGCTCCCGAAACCCTTCAGCTAATGCTGATTTTCAAGGGGCCCTTAAAAAAGGAATTACAATCTAAAATCTTATTTACAATCAAAAACCATCCTAAAATCCTATTTACTAATTACATAAAACTAATCAAATTAAATTACTGAAAACAGAAGGGGGGGTTGCTTACACTTAGCTAAGAGCTCATTCATTGTGTTGGTACCCCTCAAAGAAAAGCATCTTTGACCAATGGCAGAGGTTCTTTTCATCATCATCATCAGCAGCCGTTATAAGTCCACTGCTGAAAAAGGTCTTTCCCATCTCTTTCCATGACGACCTATCTTGTGCTAACTTCTGCCAAGTCTTACCGGCACATTTTTCTATCTCGTCCATCCATCTTGTGTCTGGTCTTTTCCTACTTCGTTTACTGTCCCATAGGGCACCGATCGTTGTATAATATCCTTCACTCTAGTCCTCTCTCTGATCCATGTTGATCTTTTTCTATCTCTTACAGTTATCCCAAGCATTGCTCTTTCCATGGCTCTCTGTGCTATTCGGAGTTGGTTTTCGGCTCGTTTGGTTAATTTCCATGTTTCGCAGCCATAAGTCATGGCTGGTATTATGCAGCCGTTGTATACTTTACGCTTTAGGCACATTGGCAAACCTTAAATCAGTATATGTATTTCGGTGGTTCCTAAAGGTGCACATTGAATTTTTGAAGAACATGAAGCCGAAGTGGTTAAGGCGGCGTCTACCAAAGACGGGCTCCCGAAATTTGGGATGCGAGTTCAAGTCTCGTCGGACTTTTTCTGAGTTTGTGCTGTTTGGTCTAGCAGTCAAAGAGTATATCGATCCATGGAGTAAAACTAATAATAAAGTAATATCAGGGCCGCCCTACAGTTCCTGGCGTCCCGGGCAAGCTGAACTTCGGCGCCCTTTAAAGCCGGACTGGGCGTGTCGTCGGTCATGAGAATTTCCTTTACCAAATGTTTCTCTTAGTTTCACCAGAAAAGAAAGTATTTAAGATATTCCTGAAAAATATGACGTCACATCAGGGAATTATCTTATTTTTACTGTTTTTATTCTGTTTAATTTATACATTTCCCCATATTTTCCCATTTGAATTTGGAAAGTCCTACTGTCTCAGACATATGAGTGGCGCCCCCTAGCACTTGGCACCCTGAGCGACTGCCCGTTTTGCCGGAACCTAGGGCCGGCGCTGAGTAATATTAATTCATTCACGGCTATCGTTGTTCGCCGAGTTGAAAGTTCACGCTGAAACGCGCCGTTATCTCTCCAGGCTTTACTTACTGGAGGCTATAGGTCAGATCATGGGGTTAAACTTGCAAATCCGGTACTAAAATAGACTAGCATAAAGACTGCAAATGGTTCTCCCCCTTGATGGCTAAAAATACAAATTTCGTGTGGGGAAATCGAAATAAGAAGAGAGCAGCAACTAATATCAATTTATAGATTATAAAAGCAGTGAAATTATACAATATTAGGATTTTTAAATAATATATTTATTAAAATAAAATTTAAACACTAATTAATTAATAAGGTACTTAACATTTCAGTAGCCTATGATTTTTAGTTGGAAATGGGAAAAAAGGAAAATATCTAGCCATTTTTAGCCATCAAGGGGGAGTATATGTAGTGCAACATGTCACATGT
>VCCN01005113.1:1143632-1169498 GCA_006491835.1 Architeuthis dux | reverse complement strand
TCATAGAGTGTTCAAGCGCGAACACTGTGCATTATGATTCATAGTGTCCAAGGTTCAAAATAATTAAAAAAAAACAATGAGCATTATAGCTCTAAAAATAAGGAAAATATCAACTTTTAAAAATGGTGCGCTGGGCACTTATCATGGCCAGCCACACATATAGTTGCTTATATTAGTACTTACATTAAATCAGGTTGTACCACTGTCTCGGGTGATATTGGTCTATCTAATAGGCAAGGCATCAAGCAAAGAAAAAGTCATAATGCACTTGCAATGCTTATAGGTTAGTCGTTCAGCTGGCAATACATTCGGTTTCTAGGCTACAGACAGTGGAGAAAAAGTTCTTAGTTGCATTTTCAACATCCTATTTGGTTAACTCTTAAATTCATATAAAAAAAAAATTCAAATCTTGGATCAAGGGGAATAATTTCTGATCAGATTTACTTCCCTTGTACTTTTAGGTAAATTTTTAATTTTTTTCCTAATCCAATTCACAAAAGAGTTCCATTATTAAAAATTCTAATCATTGAAGAGTTCCACTGTGTTTAGGATCGGTTTCAAGCGGTTCATGAATCTAAGAGTCGAATATCCTTTTCATATGATCAAATTTGATTAAAATAAATAAGCACAGGATATTTGAATAGAGAGACTTTTTAAATTGCTATTGCTAAGTAAACAGGATATTGGGAAACTAGTGACCCTCTAATTTCTTTCATTACATTAAGAACAGTGGAATAGTAAGTGAATGATTGGATTATTTGAGTGAAAAAGTTGTAGTTAGATTTTTTAATCGTCTTGCAATTGTTATTGTTCGAAATTATACTGTTATGTTTCTGTATTGTTATCTTCCAACTACTATATTGAATAATTTTGACTCTTAAATTCATAAAAGAAAATGGGAAAAAAATGGAAATAACTGATTGAAATTATCCCCCTTTGACCATGAGGTGAATCTTTTTAATTTCTTTTCTATTCAATTCACAGAAGAGTTCCACTGGCAATACAAGTGGTTACAAGCGGTCCATGAATTTAAGAGTAATTACGGCTGAGTGAGGGCATTGGGAATAAATTCATGAAGATAAAGGGCCCATCAAAAATTGGGTAACCATTCATGTTGACATCGGACAAAGGAATAAGGTGCTGTGGTCAGTTGGAAGAGTGCAACTGTTTCATGCCTTTTAAACAATGCTAAACACCTAGATTTAGAATGATAATGTCAGGTACGATGATCATGAAGAAATAAAGGGAAAACACTGGGTCACCAGATATTACCTGCCCCTACCCCCTCGTCCACCTCGGAAGGGTCCCCTACCACCTCTATCTCCACGGCCACCTCGTCCACCACGGCCACCCCGGAAACCACCACCACCTCGTGGTCCAGAATTAAAGTCCTGATTAAAGTTACGACCTGCGGCAAATTCAGCACCAGGGTCTTGCCGGCTGTACTTATTGTCTCGAGGGTCAGACATTCCCTGGTTTTGTTGGTGACTGGGTGGGGCGTTCATTTGACCCTCATCCCAGTGGCGCTTACGCGAGTTCTGTGAGTCCATTCCCTGGTCATGTCCAGGGTCATTGCCTCGTCCTCTGTGATCAAAATCATCAGAATGTTGGGGGTTACCCCTTTGCGGTGGTCCATAACCACCCCGTCCGCGGGGAGGAAAACCTCGATTACGTTCCATTCTTTCCATTCGTTCATCAATATCATGATATTCGTCGGCCGGAGAATCATACTGTTCATTGTCACCAGGTGGCGGCCTGTCCGGACTGTCTTGCCACTGGTTGGACTGGCGGTCGTTTGTGTTGAAGCGTTGACCACTATTTCCATTGCCGCCGCCACCACGGGGCATGTTCATGTCTCCTCGATGACCACGTGAGTTACCCCTGAAGGGCATGCCACCACCACCACCTCCCCCTCTATCATTCGGATTGTGATTCATCTGACGGTAATCGTGATCTCTGGAATTCCTTTCAAAGTTCTGGTTTGACATATCACCGTTGTTGCTTGGAGGACGATTATCACCGCCCTCTGGTGGAGGCATAAACTGTCCTGGTGGAAGTCCTTGCTGGTTTGGTGGAGGGCCGTTTGGATCAGGCACTCCAGGTCGAACAGGCATGCCTGGAGGCCCTTGTCGAACCATAGGCATCTGATTGGGAGGCATCATAGGCCCTTGTCCATGGGGAGGAGGAGGAGGTTGCTGCATGTTTGGACCTCGAAGACCTAAAATACCAACAAAAAATTTTTAAAAAGAATTAAGATATTCAACTTAATTTCAAAAGATTTTTGTTCCTGGGTAGTGAGTGTTATTTTCTGATTGCTTATATGTAATAAGTATAGAAAATGGCTATTATTCCCTTCAAATTTTGCATTTGTGACCAGGACAATGATATTCATGAGTAATTGTTTTTCTTACTTTATGTGATTAAAAATATGAAAATTGCCCATTGTCCAATTGAAAATAAGTAGATTTAAAATTATCACTGTCCTCTTTACAAAAGCAATGTTTGAAGGGAATAACTGACATTTTCTGATTGATTATGTCTAAAAAGTATAGAAAATAACACTTGTTACACAGAAACAAAAAAAAAGGTGAAAAAAAGTTGAACAGTGTTATCAAAGGAAACACACAATTATGAATCATCGCCATCCATATATGCTGTGTTGGGGGTGATCAATTAAAAAGTTTGAAAAGTGAGTGATCAATAAATAAGTTACTTCTCTCGCCTTTTGTTGGGCTGTGATCACTAAAAAAGGTATTAATTTTTTTAAAAACAAGCAAGCACAAACTAGTGACTAATTTAGCTTAAACTTACATTGCATATTGAACCACCCCCTTAAAACTTATTTAGGGGGGGAATTTTCAAAAAACAGAACCATTTTCCCTACTCATTGAGGGGAGTGTGTGTGCAAAATTTCAAGTTTCTACTATGAACGGTTAGGGCTGGGGAAAGTCTGGATAGATATAAATGTCAGAACACATGAATAACATAAACCCAGCAATAAACCAGTGTTGTGGGTAGCAGTGATTACTATTTGAATCCATTCACATTCTTGCGTTGATAACCTGTTTTTTACTTTCTGGAATAAATAATGATGAATCATGAGCTATATGTAAAGATATATCTGTGAAAAGAAATTCACGGTTATATTTGAATTTCTATGAAACCATTTCCTAAGGAAAAATTATAGCAAATTTGTTTCAATTGAAGAGTCCATAGTTCCAAACAACCCACACATACACACCGTGGAAGAGTTCAGTGTTACGACCAGCAAAACAAGAAAATCACACTGTTAGTAGAGTAGATTATTTCCTAAAGCATTTTTTTTAATCAGCCAAATAATTTAAACTTGTTAGCAATTTTGAAATGCTAACAAACGATTGATTGATTTGTTTAGTGGCCTATCAACCCTTGATGGGTCATCTAATGCCAAAATCAGTTTAAAATTTCGACAGTCAGAGGTGGTTTTTTTGGGGGGGAATAAAGTCTTGCAACTTTGGTAAAAGAACATGTGGCCCCTGTTTGGGGGCGGGGTCTTACCCCTCTGCAGGAGATGCAGTCTGCGTATTCTAGGCCTCAGCTGATAGGGCCGGATAACAAATGAGATGAATCATCTCTGTAATGAATGGGCTGACATCTGTTTGTTATTTGTCATTACAGTGCATGGATACTACACTTTGATCCTAAGCTGAGGGGCAGGGAACAACACTTTGATCCTATCCAGAGCGCACATCTTCTCCTCCTAGGCAGAAGTGCCGATCGATACATAAATAATCATTTTTTTATGGGTAAACTATGCCTGTAAGCAAATTATATTTTAAAAAACAAAAAAAATTAAAAGAAATTCTTTATCATTATACATTTTCAGTGATTTTAACCATTGCCTATTTCTGCTACAGAGGACCAATCACTTAAAAATCTGTTTTTTTTTTTCTTTAGAAACTGGTTTCTTGTTTGCAAAGATTTTTTTTTAATAATACAAAGACAATCGCGTAAATTTTATTTTGTCTTCTATTTTTTTTTAGATTTTTACAGGAGAACAAACTTATTAATAAAAAAAACTATACATAATTACTTAAAAATTTAAAGTAAAAACCTTTAAATTCAGAAATGACGCCAACTAAGGTGAGTAGACATTGTTATTAAAATTCTTTGAGATTTTTACGCGATTGGTCTTTGTATTATTAAAATTATTTTTAAAAAAAAGGATGAAAAATTCTCCACATTATAGAAAGTTACTAAAGCAGGCAATTTTTACATGATTGGTCCTCCATAGCCGAAATAGGCAATGGTTGAAATCACCGAAAATGTAATGGTCTCCTTTTCGAAACATGACTTTTATATTTCATTAGATCAACCTTTTCATTTTCTTTCTACTTAAACTGTAACAAGCAAATAACATTTAAAAAACATTTTTAGCCTGTTACAGAGGCTAAGCAGAGTTGCCAGATTGGGCTACAAGGGGAGATAATCCAAACTTTACCTCAGAGACTTACCCAAATTTGAAAATCAAGCGAGTCTGGTATTGAACCTGTGCCTCCAGATTCGCTCGATTTCCAAATTCGACACTATTCCAATGCCTGTGTTGGGTAAGTCTCCGAGATAAAGTTTGGATTATCTCCCCATGTAGCCAAATCTAGTAATCCTGAGGCTAAGTATAAATCTGTTGACTACACACCTTGTATTGCTTGATGTTCAACCATATTGAGTGGATGTAACAAGTTGCCAGAGACCTGACCTGAAGAGACAAAACAAAATTGTTTCATTAAAAGTTTCTTTTTCAATCCAAACTTTGTCTTTTAACAACCAGAGGCAGAAAGTACGGTTGGGACAAATCGAGAAGTTCAATGAAAACCACTTTTTTTTCGGTTTGGGTTCCAAATAATTAAGTCATTATTAATGGCGATCAGTCTTGAGCGGGGACAACTGAGCAGGGACAATTGAGTGTGGATGCAATTGAGCGTGAGACAATTGTGCGGATCTATATTATACCTCTGCTCAGTAGTCTCACATTGTTGTACCCGCGCTCAATAGTCTCACATTGTTGTACCCACGCTCAGTAGTCTCACGCTCGGCCATCAGTAAATAGTATGGATCGGAAATAAAGAATAACTCTCAACAAGACTCTTAGCATCCCTTCTTGCCCTGGGAAGCCTGTCTATGTACAACAGCTGCTCGACCGATTGAGCTACTAGAGCTTTAGATCAAATCTAAACATTTAAACTCTTTATTTTTTTTTTCCCCAAGCAGTCACTGCCCTATCAGATGTAATTGTTTATATGTACACTAGTAGTATTAGTAGTAATATCATCTTGAATTTATTATTAGATGAAGCATTTTCACTCATTATTAATTATCAACTAGTATTTCTTTCATCTTGAATTTGATGACTGTAGACTGACGGTCTGAGTAATTGCGATGAAAAGCAACTAAAATTAAGATGAAAGAAATACAAGTCACAAATTAATTCATAGGAGCAATGCATTTGTAAAGCTGCAAATCATTAATACATGATACAACAGGAAACTATTTTTGTAGGAAATTATTTATGAAATACTATTTGTTACTTACGTGTTGTGAGACAATAAGAATTTTAAAAAGAAAGTGATTATTTAATGTGAAAATATCATAGAAAAGCTTATAAAATCAAAGTAAGCTCTACCAGAATAAAAATATTATAATAGATGCCCTTGAAAACAAAAAACAATTCTTACCCATTGGCGGGTGCATTGGTGGACGAGACCCCTGTGGCATTGCACCCATATTTGGGGGCATATTTCCAGCTGGTCTCATCATTGTAGGGGGTTGCATACCCTGTGGCATGGCTTGCAATACTTGTCCACCCAATGGAGGTGGAGGCAAAGGAGCATTCATACCCATAGGGGCAGTCGGAAGTTGTGGAGGCGGTGGCATACCAGGGGGCAGGTTCCCTTGGTTGGGAGGCTTTATTCCTTGTTGCCGGGGAGCGGTCGATACCATCTGCTGATTAGTTGTTACTGGTGTACCAGTTGGTGGTGGATTCGGTGGAGGTACTCCCTCTGGGGGCTGGGCAGCCATTGGTAGCACTGCTGCAGTAACTGTTCCGTCCTTTTCAGCCGGTTTCGCCGGAGTGCCGTCTGCAGCGGCCCCGGCTGGCTTTTGCCCAAGCCAAGCTTGCTCAAAGTTTTTGGGGACTGGACGTGCATAAGGCACCCTTTTGCGTGGGATTCTCTGCTCATTTTGTGACTTCAGGTACTGTTCGTCAGCTGCCCAGTCCAAACCAGGGATGCACGGAAGTTCGTTATCACTGCCACTGCCACACGTGACCTCAACTAATGATTAAACAAAAGAAAGGAAGATTAAACATTACAAAATGCTGAAGGATAAAAACAAACAAAAATTCTTCACCTAAATTCATAAGCAACTAGAGAGCGCATATCTCTGTCAATGCCACTGTCAGTAACCATAAACATCATTGAAAACACTTAGCAGATAGATCAGAGGCAGGGTAGTTAACTGTTTAAACTTCAACTGTTGCATATATTCTTTGAATCATGTATGAAGAAGCTGAAAAGGAAATCAATGTAACAAAAAGCCCTGAACATATAACTACGACGTAGGGGAGGTAACTGTGCATGGATCTGCTCCAAAGTTTAATCACTTCTCCCTCTGCCTATTGTCCACCCTTCCAGAAAATCTGAATGTATTGATTGAGAACTTTAGAAGATATCTTCCGGACATGAAAAAATGTGAACAGACAGACACGACCAAAAACATATATCTCTGTTCAACTTCGTTGACTGGGGAAAATAATGCAAGAAATTGGCTCTCTGACTTTTTGCTGATGAACATTTTGTCAACAGACATTTTGTCGAATGGATGTTTGCATTGTAAACATTTTCGTCGTCAGGGCTTTTCGCTGACGGACATTTTGTCAAAAACCTTTTTGTCGAAGGGATATGTTTTTGTTTTGGAATTTATTTATGAATCTGCATATTTATTGTCTCAAAATATATTTCATATTGCAAAAAGAATTAAACGTCCGTAGACAAAACGTCCATCTGCGAAACATCCAGACACATAGAAATTGATTGTTAGTTGTAGCCATTGTGTCATTCGTTGAGGACCAAATAATTTGTGTAAGTTTCTCAATTTTTTTATTTAATCAACTTCACAGCTTTTTTAATACTTACTATTAGTACCCACTGGTACACAGTATCTGTTGTAGTCTGCTCTGTTGATGGGGCTTTTTTTTTGGTATCTATTTTATCTTTGAAATAAATATACATTAACCCATTAACTGCAGTGGTGAAAAGTAATAGTTATCCATTGTAAGATAAAAGCCCTGACTCACATATAGAACTGAGTTGCCATCAATCACGATAAAATGGAAATTTTATTGAGTTAGCAATAAAACTGCAATGACGTAAAATTTCCATCATCTGCGGTTAATATATGAACACATTTAATAATAATAAATAATAATTTTTATTTTAACTTTAAACTCTAACGAATTAACAACAAAATCCTAAAAGTTGGGGTTTATTAGAAGAAATAGTAACCTTTAATTTTGGGTTCCTTTTCCGGAAATTGTTCCAGTCCCATTCCAGGAAGATGAGCTGTCACCTGTTCATAATCTGGAAAAGAAACAAGTCAAATAATTACAATTTAGTTTAGTTTTGTTAACACAGATAAAAGCATTGTATTTAATTGCAATTGAAAGTGATTAATTGAGGTTTGGAGGAAATTCAGTTTTTTCTTTCTTTCAGTAGCATTTAACCATATATTCAGTATACAGAGAAGCCTCAATTATCCAAACATCAATTCTCCGATTTCAAGATCCCGTAATTGTGTTCAGTATGGCTTCCTTTTTTTCATGATCGGATCAGTTATCCAAATAAAATACTCCCCGCCCGTTTCGTTCTGATAATAGAGGTTTCTCTCTATTCATTTTCTTTATATGCACAAATTTTCCCAAAAAAATCTACACGGCTGGAAAATCAGTCTAGTATATTCCTCAAACACAATATGTTTTATGAAGTATCATAACACAATATTTTTTATGAAGTATCGTAACATATGTTTTATGAAGTATCGTAACACAATGTTTTATGAAATATCGTAACACAATGTTTTATGAAGTATCGTAACCCAATATGTTTTATGAAGTATCGTAACACAATATTTTTGTCAAACTCCAGTCCATGTCTGGAGTTGACTTTGTTTTTCTACCATAATAGGAACAGCAAGAACAATCCTCACCAAATTTAGGGGAGTAAAATCAACATTCCCCTAGCGTGATTTGAAATCACAAACAACTCATTGGTACAAAACAAAAGTTGCAGTAATCATCTTCAGTCAGAATGAACCTGCAGCAGCCAAGCTTGTTATTAATTTTGATTAGTTTTTACCTTCATCTTAATTGTAAGGAGTGAGTTTAAAAAGATGTAAAATCAGCTTCTGCCAAGTGGTTAAGGCAGCCAGGCGTATACTAGACTCTATTGGCTAAAGGGTCTGAGTTCAATTCTCACCATGGGCTTACTCTTCATTTCCAATCTGTTTACACAGAGCCATAGAATAACGGCCCACGTCAAAGTTGTGATAAAAAAAACAACTAAAAATTAAGATGAAGGTAAAAACTGGTCAAAATTAATAATAAAGATAATAGATATTAGAATTGTAGGATCTTTAACTTGAAATCCCATTCCAATTGAGAGAGAGAGGGTAGAGAGGGGAGGGTAGAGAGATGGGACGGTCTTACCACAGTCTGCCATATCTTGGTCCATTCCCAGGGGAAGAGTGTTCAGATTGTATCTGTCTCTCATTTTATCTCCAGGTCGATTTCTAGTCCAAAATTTTCTGTAGAAAATAAAAAATAAAACTTTTAGAAATGGAAATCCAAGGAAAATCAATTGGCAAAGAAAACAGATTTTAAAAAAAAGGAATTTGAACAAAACTTAAACAGAGCTACAAGTAAACGTCTTCTTCAGTTGATAATCTCCACAAGTTCTCAATATCTGATTGTGGTGACAAAGTGAAAATGGACTTGCCCCAGGAAATGACCTGCTTGAGGTGCAGCAGGCAAAAGCCGAATGAAACAGTTCGTCGACATATATAGATGAAGTGGAACGTGGGTGACCCGTATGTTGAGCGCCAGCAACCCAGATGTCGTGAGGGTTCGGCAGTTCGCATTTGAATCGCTACTTGAAGCCACACTCGAATTGTGTTTGGGACTTATAGTGTGAATGACATTGTAGCAGGTCGGAGTTCGTGATAGGTTACCGGTGACAAGTGAGAAAGTGCCCACCGGAAGAAAGCTTTCCAGTGCTGCAGCATTGACGTGCCGTTGGACTCATTGCATCAAAATTGTGTGTTTTTCCCTTCCATCTTTCTACTCTCATCTAACTCAACTTGCAGCAAAAATCCAAATGCCTCCTGAGAAGTGTAAATGCACTGATATTGGTATTTTAATAAGATTTGATATATTCACCTAATACAGCGTTAATTATCAGACCATAATTCACTGAATGTCTGTCTGTCCATCTGTGTTAGCAGAACTCAAGGATGGCTAGAGCTTTGGCCAACAAATTTTGGTCACTAACGGGACACAGGAGCAGTGTTTTCCACATACAGGCGTTCCTCGTTATAACGCAGGTGTTGGGGTCCAAGAAAGATAAAACCTCATTATAACTGAGACACGATCAATTAGGCTATTTTGTGGCTAAATCTAGCTATTTTGGAGCTAGAGTAATATTTTGGGGCCCACCATCCATTTGCATTATAACACAAACCATTATAGGGGAAGCCTGTATTAGTCTTTGAAAATTAAAAAATATAATACTGTCTGCGTTCACACACTTATTGATAACTGATATGATATCCATGAATCTTTCTATATAATACTAAATGTCTCATTCCGTTTACCTGAATGTGACTTAGCCGAAACAGTGCATTGTAATTAGAGGTATAGAATTAAGGTAACCCTTAAAAAAAAACAAAAAAAAACAGTTTTAACCCATAAGAACCCAGACCCATTTCTACGACTGCACCAGGATGTTCATTAGATGTCACTTAGTACACTTCATGAGTTAAAATCAAGGATAGAATATAATATTATATAAGAGACTGTGCAGATCAATTAAATTGTATGTGACACTTGGTACACTTCATGAGTTAAAATCAAGGATAAAATATAATATTATATAAGAGTCTGTGCAGATCAACTAATTGTATGTGACATCGGTATCGCAGTGGGTTCTTTTGGGAAACAAAGGTTGCATTTAGGCCTTCTGCAGGAACTAGCCGAAGATTCTACCTGTAGGCTGGTTTTCAGCTAGTAATAAAAATTGTGAATTAAAATAATTAAAATGATGTCACTGTATTTTACATGCATGTAACACTTTTTGGGGGGTCTGAAGTGCTAGGGATAATCTCAACCAAACTTTTTATATTGAGTCAAAATCAAGTGAAGTATGAATATATATTTGGCACTAGAAACCTTTTGAAAACAGAATTGTAAAAATTATTCTTTAAAAAAAGTAAAATATTTTTGTTTAGTCTGGGATGTCTAATAGAATCCATCATATATATAAGTGAGAAGTGTCTATTTGTCTGTCACGCTATAGAAATCACCTAAACATAGGCAGACATACTAAATGGACCTAGAGGAAGGTTTTAAAGTAAAGAGTTTGGGGATTTTTGGAGAAAGAAAAATTCTTCCTGGATATTTAAATTAGATGTGATCCAAGAGTTCATGATTCAAATACATGGTTCAAATCCATGATCTCAGAATAGTATTATAGATTCTATCGGGTCAAAACAATTAGGCCTTCTGCAAGAACTAGCTGAAAACCTGACCTGCAGGTTTTCAGCTAGCACACCTATATTCAGATGAATGGAGTTTATCAGATCAGCTTAAAAATATAAGATACCTTAATTTTGTTTATATCTATGCAATTAGTATTAAATCAATTTGGGGACAGAATTTCTTGCATGTAGCTTTTATATATATTCTATGTCGATGAAATTTTGAACAATAAACTTACGTTGTATGATCATTTGATCCTGAAGCCAAGATGTGTCCCATGGGATGCCATGCCAGACTCCAGACCATTCCTTCATGAGCTTCTTCCATGCCACCAACTTCTTTGTCTGTACTATTATTGAATAAAGAGATAATTAACTTTTAAATTCATATAAAGATTTTCAAAACTTAAATCAAGGGGGATAATTATCAAAGTTACTTCCCTTGCACTTTTTAAAATTCAATTTACAAAAGAGTTTAGGAGTGGTTTCAAGCGGTTCATGAATTTAGGAGATAATATTAAAAACAAATCAAAGTTAAACACCTGAAACGTAGGTAATCTGATGTGCAATTGACAATGAAAAGATTTGTGTTGTACTTACCCAACTTGCCAAAACATGATGGTGCCATCAGAGCCACCACTGCAGAACAAGCCTTCATGAATAGGATGCCATGCTGCAGCTGGAAAAGAAAAGAGTCATAATTGGTAGGGTCAGAAGAGAGCAGGGAATGAAGTGAAAGAAGAAAACGCACAGACCAAATTGGATTAGGTTGATGCAAAAGTTCCCAGCGCCATCTTTTGCACAATGTTAGGGAAATCTTGGAAGTGTTTTTGTAATTTACTCAGCGCTTTTTTATTGGTTATGCAATCAGTCAACCATAGTACGTTGTTTTCAAGCTTTAAGAAAAATTCAGAAGCTACGATAATTGCCTGTTTGTTTGCACATACAAAAATCCGTTTTCAAGAAAATGTTTCCAATGACTTACCAGTAGCTTCTTTTTTGTGTCCACGGAACGTCTGCATTTCTTCCTTCATATTCCGTATATCAAATAACTTGAGCAAGTGGTCCCTGGAAGCAGTTAACAGCCAGTTGCCATTTCGGTTCCATTTTAATTCCATCACAGTACTTTTATGAGCATGGCTGTTTACAGGGAAGAGAAAAAGAGGTGAGATCAACTGAGCAAGTTAAATTTAAAAGAAAAAAAACTTAAATGCTGAGTGTTAACCAGTGTTTTCACTGGCCGTTTAACGCTAATTCCCAATAGAAACCTAATTCTAATTTCCCAATTAAGTTGCACTATAGTATTACCCATAAGTACCCCCTACAACTTCTAAACCAAACATAGCAGAATCTTATTATTTCTAGTGGAACAAATGATCAAAACATAGAGTATCGCCCATAAGTAAACACCGACCTCTTTTTATAGAAACTTTATTTTCTTCTAAACCAAACATAACAGGATTTTATTATTTCTAGTGGAACATTACACAATCAAAACGGATATTATCAGGTATTATTCATGGCCAAACTCTACAGTTGGGGGAAATCAAATTCCTGGCTCTACAACCGGCAATGGAGTCAAAACTTACATTGTAGCAAGTGATTGGCCAGATTTTGGATCCCATAGTTTGATTGGTTGTTGGTTATCTTTACTGCCCGAAGCAATTAAAGATTTCTGTGGATGCCAGTCGACACACTTCACATCAGCACCATGACCTGCAAGACAAAGAGACAAGAACACAATTAGAATGGATGGAAAGAACACTAAAGATGCAATGGCCCACCCTTCCACTTAAATTTTCACAGTATCTAGCAAGAGACCACAGGAAATTTTCATAGCTAGTATCATTTTTTTCTATTTCTGTATATTTGATGAAATTAATATGCTGCTACCAAATTTTTTTTAAAAAATGGATTAGCAATTGGGCAGGTTTTCAGCTAGTTCCAATGGAAGGCCTAAATGGTGCCTACCAATATTTAATCCAGAAATAAGAAATTATTTACTTTATCAGTTAAATTTATTTCTTCTTTGAAATTTGTTTTCTTTTTCACATACTTCAACTTCATTTTTAAAAAAATGATTTCATTCAGGACAGCTGCTGATACTCTGAGAGATGAAAGGATAGAGGGTTTTTGTGTTACTCTGCTACTACTGTTTTATTGACCAAACGATATGTGATAAAAAAACACCCAAAACTTTTATAAAGATTAATTTTATTGTAAGAAATCTTTGTATCATTCTGATGAAAAAAATAGTTTCCTATGTTTAGAACCGGAGATTGGCTAGTTTCTAATCAGCAATAAAAAGAAAATACAACTTAATCTTTTTATTTTTTAGGCTTCCGTACTTTAAAATTATGGAAGTTAGTTTTTGGCCGAACCAAAAAAATCCCTTTTTCCTTCCTGATTCATGGAACTCTTTGGAAATATAGTTCAAAACCTGCCACGGGGAAATATCTAAAGCATAGAACCGTTTTCTTGGGGTAAAACGCAATTTTCAGGGAAAAAAATTGCTTCAACCACTTAAGATAAATTTTTATTATTATAAAAAACACTATATAAACAATGCTAGGCTTTTGCTGTTATGCTTTTGTGAATGGCTAGGTAAAAAGGTTTTTTCTTCTAAAGCAAAGATGATCTACAAACCAGTCACCATTACTGACAGTGACAAGAATTTAATCAGATCTTAAATTATAAAACTTTTACATAGACTTCATTTCCAATTCTTTTGCAGAAAATTTATTGTGACACACTTAGCAATTTTTTTTCAGAGTTCAGTGCAAGTTTTTATAATTATATGTATATATTAAGATGAATAAATACATAAATCATTATATAATGATTGAATGCACATATTTAATATAATCAAATGAATAGAATTACATTGGTGAAAATGTTGTAAAAGTTTGCAGCCATTGAATGAATTAATGAGCCAAAAACCTACGTATTAACCTATAGTTTAAAAATAGCTATTTCTGAATTTAAAGTAGAAAAAAGTAAAAATAATAAATAATTCTATTTACATTAAAGGTTACCTTATCCGCAGGTACTGCTCAACTGACTGAGCTAATGAAGATCTCATGGTAGGCAGGAGTTATTTAATTCTACAATTTGTTGGCTTCTCCATTCTCACGTTCATATTTAGGCACGAATAGTGTGGCTCTCGATGTCGACAGAATGAAATCAAATGATGGATAATTATATATCCGACTGAATATAATAATTATAATGACATTTATTAGTTGATAGCCTATATTTGCCCAGCGCTGGTGTGAGCGACTACTAAACGAGCGGCCTAAATCGTAAATTTGTGCCTAAATACGAACGTGAGAATGGAGAAGCCAACAAAGTGTAGAATTAAATAACTCCTGCCAACCATAGGATCTTCGTTAGCTCAGTCAGTTAGAGCAGTACCTGGTAGATTCTAAGGTGGACGCGAGTTCAATCCCCGCACAGAGTTCATTTACATTAAAGTGACACTAACTTAAAAAGTGACTTCTAATCAAATAAACACTTAAAATGTGGCACATATATTTTTGGACCACATTTCTTAATTTTCCATCCTTCTGGCTAAAGAAACTCGCGTACAAAACAATTGCCAAACCATTAAAATAAAAGGATGTAAATGACCATTCGGATAAAAATGGGCCAATGCAGATTTTTAAACTAGAAAGCACTCAGAGAGCGCATACCTCTGCCAATACCATTGTCACAAAAAACTGAATGAAAATAATGAGTTCATATATAGCTACGATAAAGGGTAGGTAACTGTATGAATATTCCTGGATCCACCCTAAAATTTAATTAATTCTTCCTTCCACAACATGTCATTGAGAACTTTTGGAGATATTGTGTGGACAGACACATAGCTACAATGCAGGAGAGCTAACTGTAAAAATGTCCTGGATCCTCCCCAAAATTTAATCACTTCTTTCTTAGCCCATGGGTCACCCTTCCACAAACTGTCATTAAAATTCTTTTGAGAACTTTTGTAGATATTGTATGGACAAAAAGACAGATACAATGGATTATAAAAGGTTAAGAACCACTGGTCAAGATGGACAGTGGTTATAAGATTGTCTGAACAGGGGTTTTGCAATCAGGAAGGCGGGTGGGGGAAGAAAAAACCCCCAAAAAACCTTTTGAGTGCCCAAAATGTTAAGAACTGATGACACTTTGAACAGTATAACAAAGACAGGTTTGGTTAGTCACTCAACAGAAACCATCACGTGACCAAAGTCTTTTGGCAGCATACTGTGTTGGGGGTGATCAATTAATAAGTTACCTCTCTCGACTTTTGTTGGGCAATGATCATGCTGCCAGACACAAACTAAGGGATCAATTTAGCATAAACTTACATTGAAAATTGAAACCCTCTAAAAACCTATTATGGGGGAATTTTCAAAAAAGTTTTTTCTAGACATAATAAGGGGTAAATGTTTGAATTTTCAGCCAACTCCACCGGTGCGGTCTGTATGCATCATACATATGTAGCCAGCCAGCCAGACCAACTTAAAAACTGAAGAAAGTTTCTAACAAAGACTGGCTTCCCCCAATTGATCTTAAATGATGAAAGCAAGTTTGAATTGATCAGTGAAGCTCCTGAAAGGTGACATAGATTTGGTGGAAAATATCCTGATTGTCTTTGGAGGGGGCATTTCGTCAGCCATGGGGGTTTCATCGCAAATTAGGATGAAAAAAACTTCAGATATAAAACACAATTAAGAACGTTTAGAGTTTTATACAATCAAAACTAACAACTCAGAACTTCTCTAACAAATATACTTTGTGGAATGCAGTTAAAGAACAGTAGAATTTTTTTCCTGTTGATTTTTTGCAAAGAGGGATTCAATGTTTACCAGAATTAGCTGAAGGCCTAAATGGAGTCTACCAATATTTAATCTGGAAATGAGAAATTATTTACTTAAACAGTTAAATTTATTTCTTGTTTTGATTGTTTGAAATTTGTTTTCTTTTTCGCATACTGCAACTACATTCAATTTCATTAAAAAAATGATCTCATTCAGGGCAGACTATCAGCAGCCTGGCTGGTGATACTCCGAAAGAAGAAAGGGTAGGGGGTCTTTGTGTTACTCTTCTACTACTGCAACTACTGACTGAGCAATATGCCACAAAAGAATGACCAAAACTTTCATAAAAATTAATTCCATTGTAAGAAATCTTTGTGTCATTCATAAGAATAATGATTGGAAAAGATTCTGATATAAAAATTATTTGTTTCCCATGTTTAGAACCGGACATTGGCTAGTTTCTAACTGGCAAATAAAAGAAAGTGCAAATTAATATCATTTTTTCCTTTTTAGGCTACCATACTTTAAAATGGATGTTAGTTTTTGGCTGGACCAAAAAAATCTGATTTTTGCTTCCAGATTATAGTTTAAAATCTACCCCAGTGAAATATCTTTCACATAGAACAGTTTTCTTGGGAGAAATTTGGATTCAACCACTTATGGCAAATTTTTATTACGATATAAGATTCAACAACTGAATGTTTCTAAAGGTAGTCATATCAAATATTAGTCTATTGTGTATTATGCAGAACTTTATTGGTAGATTAATTTATATAAAAAGTTAATGAAATTTGTCTGACCCATGTTAAAGAACAATGCAAATAAAATACTTTTTTAGATCAATGGAGGATATCTATTATATAAAACAACTGGCTCTGTCACCCTGGCATGCATATTCAATGGACTAAGGGGAATGTTTTAAAGTAAAAAGTTATGAGAAAATTTTTTTTTTAAAAGGGTTTTAGAGTGGGGGCGGGTGTTCTATTTACAATGTAACTATAATACTAAACTAAAACCTTACTTTCCGTTCAATATACATATATACATACTATCAACTAATTGTAAATAAAGTTGAGGAAGTATTGTTTATTTAGGTATACCTAACAACTCACTCTACAATCTCAAAAATGTTATTTTTGCCAGATTACAAGATTAATGGAAAGCAATCCTTAGTTAAGAGTTCTCGATCTGTAATGGAGAGATTTTCTTTTGGCATCAGAGAGTGCACTAGCATTCCAAGGGAAATCATGAACCACCACCACCTGTATATGCTTCTTTTTACCTTGCAAATTAAACAGTGGGCAGTGGTCACTAAAAAGTCTAAACTTTCAAAAAAACAAGTATGCTGCTGGACAGAAACTAAAGGATCAATTTAGCAAAAAGATCCTCTCTTTTTTTAGAGGAGGGATTCAATTTGCAATATAAGTTTATGCTAAATGGGTCCCTTAGTATGTGTCCAGCAACATTTACACTTGTTTTTTGAAAATCCTGACCTTTTTTAAGTGATCACTGCCCAACAAAAGGCGAGAGAAGTAACGTATTCATTGATCATCCCCTTTTCCAATTTCTAAATGAGCATGCTGCCACATGACGGTTTCTATTGAGTGACTAACCAGACCTGTCCTTTTCTATTACTAAAATAGGAAACATAAGAAAAACAATTTACTTATCTTTATTTACTAAGGTATTCGAAATGACTAAAACCTTTGTCCATATTAACCCATTTACAGCAAATAACGGAGATTTCCGTCATTACAATTCTATGGCTAACTCAATTCTGTCTGTAATGGATAACTTACTACACTTGACACCTTCTGCAGCTAATGGATTAATCACTATCAAAAAGGTAGAGGATAACCAGTTTGTCGTAATTCTTTCTTTTTTTTTTACTATTATAAAGATTTTGCCAGCACAGCTTTAAAATTTTTTCTTTCTCTGAGTCTGAAATAATTAATCATATCAAGTTTTAAATAAGATTTATTTACAATGAAGTACGATATAAATATATATACACACACCATATATTTCAGCGAATAAGATGACACTTGAAGCATAAGAAAAAATACCCCCAAAATGGGGCCATCCTATAGTTGTCCAGATACAAAAATAGTGACCTTCAAATTCTACTCAAAATACTACTTGATTGGTTCCATAACCCCACCCAGACCCCACCCTAAATTTTGAAAGCTACCGGTATATTAAACAAATATAAGGGGACAGCATTGATATTAACAGTAATGTTGGGCAGCCTACCAGAGATGGTGGCCGAGCACCGAAAGGGAGAAAATGCGCCAGTGTCGGCTACATTAAACACCACTTATCCGCTGGTCATTATTGGTCTTCAAAGCCCCCCCCCACACACACACACACACAGACACAGAGACGTGTTTATTCTAAGATCCTTTGCTACTAGATTGCAAATACAGAAACACTAACCTCAAAATCCTGTACAATCTTTCGTGATAGTGAAAATCGAGCAAAGGTTGCTGGGGTCTTCAGTCTTGAAAAAAGCTGCTGTAGTGTACACAATTTTTATTTTGCAATGAAAACCATTACTAGATACCTAGACAGACTTTTTAATTAAAGATTTCCTTTGAAGGTTTAATTTTGGTCACTGACCTAAACTTCACCTACCATGGTTTGGTAGTTTGGGGGACATCTTATACCACCAATATGAGCAAAAACCATGGAATTTAGACTGAAATGATTTTCCAACCATAGGCAAAATATGCACCTTTTTTATTTCTAACTGTTACTTATAATAATCACAGAATTATTAGAAAAATTACATCTTGTAATAATCACAGTATTTTTTTTAAAAAATATACCACTGGAAAGACTACTTATAAGACTTTTCAAAATTCTTTTCCTATTTTGTGCAAGCTAATATTTACTTTATAACTATATACCATATAAAAAGCAATAAAACAGTCTACTATTTTGGATATGCCACCTTCTTCGACCTATCCTCAGGATTAATACCAGTGTTATAGCCCAATATTTTTTTTTTTAAATAAATAAATTTTAAATTAGCATAACATATGCTATATGCAAGTGTGAAACACAAACAGGAATTATTTTCTTATATGACTAAACAGTTCCATTTAAAGGAAGCAATTTATAGAAAATATTGGCCTGTACAAAATTTTTAAAATATATTATTCTAAAGAGTTTTGTTTGGTTTAATTCCCTGGGTAAAAAAATGCATAAATAGGGAAAAGCCCACCAACAGAGCCAACTGAAACTAGAACCCAAGGAATGTTACAGCTACAAGGAACAAAAGTCTTTGTAATAAAGACGAGTCACTAGTTGCTTTGCAACCACAGGGTCCATTCCTTGCTTCAATGACCTGGAGAGCTACGCCAACAGGAGTGTACTTCATCCTGGAAGGGTCCCCATGCTGGACAGGTCAAAGGTTAAAGGACAGATTAATTTGGACTACCTCTCCTCAAGGGGTTGGGATAGGGCTAACAAATATAGACCGGAAAAAACAGTTTGCTACAGAAAGATCAACGACGAACCCAAAGCTATTCGACTTGGGTGAGGAAGGCTCTTCACCAAGAAGGAGTATGTCACTTGGTGGTGAAAGCCTGACATCCAAGACAACCATCAGGATTGCACATTGTACAATGCAGGGAAGGCAGTACAAGTGGCAACAGAGATGGAGAATTACAAAATGGACACCGAGGCAGAAATGCAGAGAAACAGCCACTCCTGAAGGGATCTGGAGAAGAGTCCAAGAGTCGAGTGCACCGAAGGAGTATTGTCGATGGCCTATGCTACCGATGGCGCAAAGGGTTTAACTAACCAACTAGTTTCCTTGGTTTCCATGATAAAGTGTACATCAATAGTCTACAAAAAAAAAAACCACAAAAAAACCTGTGGAACTAGGATCAGTTACAACAGCCATGTTAGAATCTACAAATAAACAAACCTGCAGTGAACAATCCTGAATAATAATTATAATGATTGAAGATTAGAAAAACACTAATCAAAATTTTATTGAAAAGAAATTACAACTTTCTCTTCATATGTTCTAAAAGATATTGTCTGAAATTCTGAGTCGAATTATTATCATCATTCCACAAGTTCATTATCTAAGTGGATTCCACTAATATAGAATGGGAATATTGTTCTAAGACTTTCTATAGAAAAGTGACAATCCTTTGCAAATTATTTTGGCTTGAAATCTGCACGTGGCATAAAACCTTTTCTAAAGTTTGTTTTTCATTTTTTGAACTGAGCTATTAATACCCTTCTATTTTTAGCAATGTGTCAAGTTTCACATAATCTAATACTATAAAAATGACAAATGTTTGTTTGTTTTTAACTTTATAGACTCCTAAATGGCTGCACCGCATGGGCTGCAAATTTGTGTACACGGGTAACTTGACCCCAGGATGAACATAGGATACTACAAGGTCAATTTATGGTCAGGTCAATTCTGACATTTTCTAATGTAAGGGTGACATGATGCACCCTATGGGCAGCAAATTTGTATACATGGGTAACTTGACCCCAGGTTGAACATAGGTTAGATGGTGTTGACCTCTGGTGATCTCTAAAGGTGAATTTAGGGTCAGGTCGATTTGGGCATTTTGAAATGTAAAGGAGACAGTTGCAAATTTGTGTACACGGGTAACTTGACCCCAGGATGAACATAGGATAGGTGGTGCTGACCTCCGGTGACCCCTAAGATCAGGTCAATTTATGAAATTTTCAAATCTAAGGGAGATAAGTCATTTTTTCATCAATTATGTCTGCAGGCCCGACTGGTGAGGGGGGTTCACACCCCCTTATTTAATTTTATGAAATCTCTATAGAATGTAATTTGCTTTCCCGGGTTGTTATATTTGAAGTTTGAATGCCAGTTACTCCAACTAGTATTAGATAAATGATAAACATTTCCTTTACTAAGTGGTTCCAAAATATACTACAAATAACTTTTGTCGTTAAGTCTTTTTTCAAAAACAAATATGAAAAGAACATAACAGGCCTCAAAGGAATTACGGAATTGGACTTTGGGGAAAAAAAACTCTTTCAACTATAGGTGATAATGGTTCCATACCTTTGATGTCAAAAATAGTTCTTTCTACAGGGGGAAAAAACATTTCTAAATTGTTACTTTCATAAAAGAAAATTTGTTAGAAACCAAAACTGTCTACAGGTCAACATAGGTTTCTCCAGTTTTTAAGTGGTTCTGCCTTGCTGGCTATCTATGTACAGGTCACATATACAGGCTGCACCAATGGAGCTAGAGGGATGAAAATTTAAACATTTACACCTTATTATGTCTAGAAAAGAAATGTTCTTTTTGTTTTTTTTGAAAATTTGGAAAATTGGTCACGTGACAGTTCCTATTGAGTGACTAACCAGACCTATTTTATAATTGTTCTCTAAAGAAAACTATCAGTGCACCTGAAAGAATTTTTGTTTTTGTAGGTTCCTGCCATGATCTCCAAAATGAAATACTGATGATTTGGAGAGGTCTCCACCCCCCAACTCGCAGCCAATTCCAGCAATATGTAATTCTTAAACTTACCTCTTAGGATTTTTTCCTCATGACATCTCTGGAAGTCCCAGATTCGGACGGTGCCATCATCAGAACATGTTGTAAATTTAACATCTGTAGGGCAAAAGCTGTTCAGAAAGAAAGAGAGAGAAAAAAAATTGCCACTAACCAATTCAAGGTTTTGAGGAAAAAAAAGGGGCCAAGAACATTGCAATTCAAGGCTAAAAGAGTTCAGCTTGACGTCACTTTCTAAGTAGATATTGGAGGAAATTGTAGAAAGAAAACTTGGATTTATTTGGGGGAATTTATAGATATTTTCACAATTACAAAGAAACCATGATTATCTGAACATCAATTATTCGAATTTTGGATTATCCAAGCAAGATTTCAAGGTCCCATAATTGTGTTCGGTTTGGCTTCCTTTTTTCATGATCAGATCAGTTATCTGAATAAAATGCTCCCAGCCTGTCTCGTTCGGACAATCAAGGTTTCTGTGTACTAAGCGGTGGCTCCCCCAAATACCCTTGAGAACCATACCTTTCATAGGCCAGCAAATATGCTAGGCACACACATACATGTAGATATTTACAGAGAAACCTTGGTTATCCGAACATTAATTATCCCAATTTCGGATTTATTAAAAAGACTAAGTAATTGTGTTCAGTATGGCTTCTTTTTTTTATGATTGGATCATTTATCCGAACAATCAATTATCTGAACAAAATACTCCCCACCCGTCTCCTTCAGAGAATCGAGGTTTCTTTGTATTATCATATTACTATTTTAACGCACAAAATCAGAAATAAAGTAGACTTGAACTTGCATGACACAACTCAGGAGTCAATCTTTCATGGATGTCGCCATAACCACTTCGGTCATGGAAGTGTTGATGATCAAGTGGAGCAGAAATCTGTAGTCATTCCTTCCTCTCTAATTTTCTATGCTATCATGAAAGGTGGCCTCCTGAGTTATGGGATGCAACTTCCTTATTTCGTGTTATTTCTCTAGCAGTCAAAAAAGTCTATCAAACCAGTGTGTTGTGATAAAAAGCAACAATAAGATGGAGTAAAACCAGTCATAAAATCATAATAGCAAAAGCCTAAAACAGTCAAACCCACAACCAGATAATCAACTGAATTTGGCATTTAACAATTTATATCCAGCCACTTTGTGTTTTCATTGAAGAAAAAATATTAAATTCAAGAACTAAAATAATAAAATATAATGCCAAAGTCAATTTCTTTTACAAATTTACCTGTGCAAACTCCATTTATTCTATTTCTCAGCTTATCTAAAACAATTGTAAAACACTATTTAAAATAAATTTCTTTGTTTTATTACCTTTTTTTAAAATAATTTTTTCTTGTATATTAACACTGCAAAACTTCAGATTATAATTACGTTGCAATTTTTTGGTGGTCATTTGTTTCTGTGTTTAGTTACTTTTAGATTACGACTAAAGACTATTTATATATAGTCTTAATACCTATTGCTTTTATAACAATGAATGAAAGTTTGTCTCATCAAAAGGGGTCATAAACAAAAAAAGTTTTGAGAAGTCCTGCTCTGGTGTACACAAGGTTTTTTTAATGAATACCTCTATTAAGAAATAAAGATTGTTCCTATCATGAAAAAATGTTAAATCAGCATGACTATTTAGTTTATACTAAATCTTAATATCAAAGGGCATTTTAAAGTTTTTTTTAATTAGTAGAGAAAATTTATTATATTTTTCAGTTTCTATTATAGTTTTATTTCCTGGCAATCATATTTGGCAATGAACATTTTGACTAAAATTTTCAGGCCAAGATGAAGCAATTTAAAAAAAAAATGGTTTATACAACTCTTATTTGTAAGATTTTGAAATCCACAAAGTTTAAAAATGACAATATTTTACAAAGCAAACATTTTAATAGGCAATACTTAAGGAAAAACTAACAAAAAACTGTTTATCCATATAAGTGAGAACTGTCTGTCACGCTATAGAAATCACCAAAAACTTGGGCACCACCTAACCCAATTTGGCATGCATACTCAATGGACCTAGAGAAAGGTTTTAAAGTAAAAGTTTTGGAAGAAAAGAATTTTTTTAATCACCCTAGATCAGAGCTTTCCAAGCCGTGTGTCGCCGATAATGTCTAGGTATGTTGCAAAATCAAGTATAATTTTGTATATCTTTCAAAAGATACTTTTCCCGAGTCAGTCCAACTGCTGGGATGACATTATATATTTGGCTTGTCTAACAAAACTCAAGTAATGAGTCACAAAAAAGATGTATTTATAAAATGGGTGTCACCAATGTAAAAAGTTTGGAAAACTATGCCGTAGATAATTAAATTCAATTTAATCCAAGAGTTCATGATGGAGATAAATTTTCAAATAAAGTACAATTCAATAAATAGATAATTTAAATCCAGGTCAAAAGATTAGGCCTTCTGCAGGAATTAGATGAAAATTGCAGCCTAAATCCAAGTTTTCAGCTAGTTCTATATAAATCTGAACAAAAATTGGAAGAAATTTGCATTTTTACTTGCCACAAAGATGGTACATGATGGCTAATGAAAGAATTGATCCTGATGTCAGATCCGATTCCAAAAGGTTTTAAAAGCATAGAGTGAAAGAAACAACGATATAATACTCGAGAGAGAGAGAGAGAGAGAGACAGCAAATAATGTATTGAAAGAAGTTGATATATAAAGGGACATTGTTAAAATCCTACAGACAGTAATAATCATTAAGGAAACACTAAAGATTTGAACAATTGTCATGGAATGTTTGGAATGAAAACTATTCTCAAAAACTAATGTGTATTGTCAGAGAAATTATGTGAATTAATAAACACAAAAGATTCTACCAACAACAAACAGATACACAACAAAAATAGATAATATTATTAATTTTTGACTACTATTAGAAACAATCAACCAAAACTGTCAACATAGTTTCTTCAAGAGAATCTGCTTGGCTGGCTATGTATATGTCACGGGTACACGGCTGAAAATTTTAACATTTACTCATTATGTCTAGAAAAAACGTTTTTGAGTTTTTTTTTTTGTTTTTTTTTAATTCTCCCCTAAAATATGTTTGTTTGTGTGTGTGTGTGTGTGAGTCAATTTACAATGTAAGTTTATGCTAAAATAGTTTGTGCCCGCTTTTAAAATTTTTTTTAAAAATTCAAACTTTTTAGTGATGCAACCATTTTTTTCTGATTTTTAATTGATCACCCAACACAGCATGCTGCCAAAAGACGTTGGGCACGTGACGGTTTCTATCGAGTGACCAACCAGACCTGTTTACCTTCATCTTAATTTTTCAGTGAGTAGACAGCATAGATCAGAAATAATGAATAAACTCTTGGTGAGACTCAAAGGGTAGGTTTAAAGGTTTGATTTGGACATCTGCTAGCCAGCTAATTCTTGTAGCTCAGCTGATAAGAGCAGCAGGGCGTTAACCTTGCTTCCCTCCAGCATAGAGGGATATGCATTCAAGTGTCATCAAGAGATATTCTTTATTTTCGAGCAGCACTGTTATGTCACTGCCATAGATTGCCATAGAGTGTTAAGTTGAAATAAAAAGCAACTGAAAAATTAAGGTAAATAGTAGTCAAAAATTAATATGATTTATAATTCTTCATCCGATAAAAATAAATAAAATAGATAATGTATCTGACTGAAGTCTATGTTTAATTCCAAATTGAGGCTGGATTTCAAATTTTGCACCTTACAGCTGATGGGTGCAACAATCTTTCAACTCCCTCGGTATATATGATATATTTGTGCACTTATAAGCAGGGCCGGCCCTAGCTACCAGCAACACTGGCAGTCACCTAGGTCACCAAGTGCTCAGCCGTACCTGACAATAGGACTTTTCAAATTCAAATGGAAAAGTGGGAAAATTAAATAGAAAAACATTCAAAATAAGAAAATTCCCTGATGTGAAATCAGATTTTTCAGGAATATCTGACAGTTAAATACTTTCTGTTGTGGTGAAACTAAGAAAAACAATTGGCAAAGGAAATTCTCATGACCGACGACAAGCTCAGTCAGGCTCTAAAGGGCGCTGAAGTTCAGCTTGCCCGGGGCGCTAGGAACCCTAGGGACGACCCTGCTTAGAAGATCTTTAATACCCAAATGATACAGAGCACTTTCAAGTTCAAAAGAGTATTAAACACATCTCTCTACATCCAGAAAGCAAATATTAATATTTTCCAAAAAAAACAACAAAAAAAAACAAATGTAAAAATGAAAATAATTTTCTAAATAAATATCTCTTTCCATTATATATTCTTATAAAACGAAATTATCTTAATACAGGTTGATAATAAAACAATTTATATTTTACAGTAAATATTAAGAACATAATCCACATAGAAATACCCAATTTTTCATTTTCAAGTTTTGTATTGAAGTAAAGCTTTTGGAAGTGATTTTTTTAATTATTAAGATTTGAAAATATTTTTTACAGAGAGTTAAACATAGTTCTGTTGGGAGAATGAATGCCAACTTTTGGATCAATTTGTAGATGAAACACATTTATTGGGATCACCAAGAAAAGCTGGGTAAATAACTTCCAAGTGCCAACAAATTTGATATGATTGTTCATTCTTTCATTTTGTGTATTCATAACTTTTAACCATTGTCAAAATCGACTACGAATGCAAAAGTATTTTAGTGTCTGTAAAAAAGCATTTTTTGGCACAATGTAGGGAAGGTGGTTCCCATTGTAAAGTTTCACACACTTGCTCACTCAATGTTAAAAACA
>VCCN01005113.1:1118275-1143238 GCA_006491835.1 Architeuthis dux | reverse complement strand
AAAAAAAAAATGTTTAATTTTAATTGTAAAAGATAATTTTAAATTATTGTTGAAAAAAAAAAGAAGAAAAATAGACTACTTCTTTGTACTAAGATTTGGAGAAGATAGAAAGTTATCTCCCTTAGATTGGCCAACTTAATAGACTTACAAGTAAATAAGCAGCAATTACTCCACTCTAAATGGGCTAGAAACGTGAAACGTGAAACTTTTGGCATAAACTATGATGTAAATATTAATTATACAATACTTTATCTAATAAGAATAATTTAAAAAATTAAAAATAAATTAACAATGTATTAATTATGACATCAGAATTCTTAAATACGTAGGTATTTCTCACTGAATTGATAAGACAACATTTTAATAAGTTTAGCTCCTCATTGCATCTAATGTTCAGATAGCTTCATCATGTCTTACTGGTTACTTCTCTAAGTCAACCAACATTTACAGAAATAATCATGTAGCATCGCTCTCAGCTCATACCCTCATCAAGGGTGTCGCCGGGTTAGGCAATTGTTAGTAAGACCCACTTCCGGCTTGCCAGGCCTGTCGAAGCTTCATTCTGCTTACAGCACTGCTATTCCCAAATGGTCACCCGTCTAGGTACTGACCAGGCTCGACGTTGTTTAACTTCGATGATCTTACGAGAACCTGTGTATCCAACGTGATTTGGCCGTAAGCCCTTAGCCTTGGAGAGAGGTTCCTCAATCCTAGTGCTTGTGCTGAGTGCCGAGTGGAAAGGCATTGAGTACCATTTTTTTTTAAGTCTTTGGTAAGACTCGGCGATGGAGGCGAGTACTCTACCAGTGGGCCACAGTGATCGGTAATTTTGATATTACAATATCAAAAAGCTAACTGAAAAACAATGGATAAATGAAATAGACTAACTGAATAGTCCAAGTTGTTGGTCAAAGATTCAGGTTGCCTGTTCAGTACATTTCTTGATTAAATTTATTGGGTTTATTGGTAACACTAAAACCACAAAAATTTGCTTATTTCATAGATGTGAGATTTTATTTGTTTTTTTTAATCTGAAAATTGTTCCAGCTAATGTCTTCCTCATGAAATCTTATATCATTTGTTTGTTTCATTATATTTTTTTATATACAGAGAAACCATGATTATCAGAACAAGACAGTATTTTGTTCGGATGATCTGATCATAAAAAAGGAAGCCATACTGAACTACTACAAGACCTTTGATTCTTGTTTCAATAATGCGAAATCTGGATAATTGATGTTCGGATAAGGTTTCTTTGTACTATAAAGAAAATAGGCATTGATTTACATGGCAGTAATTTTAATATTTCTATACTTTAAATTTAATATCCTTATACCTATTTCAGCAGTTTTAAAAAATTTATTTTAATTTGTGGCAGAAAGCAATAAAATACACAACTACAATATATTGGTTGAAGTAACATGTAAGAAATCTCATTTAATCCCACCAGTTATTAAGTATCACACATTATAAATAAATGTTAAATCGACACAAATTCAACCATTAAAAAGTTGGTTCCAGCCATTATTGGGAATATTTTTTCACAAGTTTCTTTTCTAACGTAAAAGGAGATAGAAGGAAGGCGATGCAGTCACCACGGCAGAACTCGGTTTCAATTATTAAATAACATGAAAACATTTCAAGACATCAGAAAACAATAAGAGTAGAAAATGAAAATGAAATCCGTCAAATGTCCTAAAGAATGATAAGTAGAGACAAGAATCAAAGATTGTGTTACAAATTGGAATCAGAAATCCCGATTGATAGAACAGGTTAAGTAACAGAAAAAGACATTCAAAGAGATTTTCAGACAATTGGACTTATTGTTTATGTTGTTCACACGTTTCGGCTGATCCATTCTACAGCCTTCAGGTGTATTATCCGAATGTAATGGTAGTAAACAGATTTTTTTTTTCTTCTTTCAATAGCAGCAACATAAGATTCAGGTGTTTTTCTTTCCTTTCCCTGTTAGGCCAGGATGAAGAAGGCCGTAGAATGGATCGGCCAAAACGCAGTGTGAACAACATAAATCGCAAAGAGTTCAATCATCCGAAAAACTCTTGGAATGTTAATGACCCTTCTCAAAATTATAGACTGGAAAAGACTTATCTGAAATTTTTAGCCACAAAAATGAATGCAGATATTCAAAGTATGTTTTTCTTTGAAAGGATAAGCCATATAATACCAAAAAATAAAAATCATACTGTATTTACTCGTGTAGAGACCAGAATTTGGGGGTCGCCCATATAGGAGTGATAATTCTGTAAGGTTGAAATTCAAAAATAATGGGAAGGACATGGGGCAATGCTTGGCTCCAATAAAGCAGACTCTAAATTAATGATTTTGTGACCATAAATCGAGGGTCGACCTATACACGAGAGATCAACTTATGCACGAGTATATACAGTAATTATTAGAGCACTGAAAAATAAGAAGTACTTAAAATAGAAAACTGTGTTGCAGAGAACAAATCCTTGGAATGTATTCATTTGCTTCATAAGTGATTTGTGTTGTGTTCAATATGTAAAAAGCAAAAAAGTAATTGGTAGTGTAGAGAGAAAGAAAAAGTAGAGAGAAAATAGTGTTTTTGTTTGAGTGTAAGAGAACAATTCTGTTTAAACAGTCCCAGATAATTACATAATAGTGTATTGTTATTAGGCTTACAGTCAAATCATGTTGGCTACACCAGTTCTTAAGCAATCACCAAAGTTAAGCCAGGTCAGTAGTTAGATGGGTGATCACTTGGGAATACTGGGTGCCATTAACAAGAAGGATGAAGTGAGTGACACCCGATCGGGTGATTGTCACCTTCAAGTCTATTTCACATATCGCAAGCTGAGACAAGAGAAACTTGTGATATGTGAAGCCCGGCAGGGAAGGTTGATGTAGTTCTTTCTCCGGGGAACTCAGATTGCATTCAAGGGAGGTCGAAATAACCTCAGACAGTTTAGGAAAAATGTAGATTTTTTTCTCAAAATCTATTCTTAACCTTTTTAGGACTCCTGGGACATATATATCCCAAGGTTTCTATAACCACTATGATATATATGTCCCGCCCAATTCAGGCATTAAGCAGCTTAATAAGTTAGTTTTGAAAGGGTTAAAGGGGATATCACTTGAACTATTTAGAACAGTGGTTCCCAACCTTTTCTAGTGATTCCCCACTTTTGTCAATGATATTACTAGTATTCCCCCCTTCCATTTATTAAGTTACAACAAAGAATAATTTCAAATAACTTTATTTTACGTATAATTAGAAGCTTCATACTAAGTCTAATAGTTTAATTTTATAATTATACAGCTGCTGCTATGTATTTGTTACTCAAAGAAAGCAAGTGAAAATAATTAGGAACACATCATTTGAAATTCCAATTTATTGCAAAATTAATAAGAATTCTGCTATTGTAATTGATATACACATCAATGTGATCTCTGTTCTTGTTTTTTGCTACTAGTTCTTCGATTTGTGGGTCTATTAGTGAAGGGGTACATCTTAAATCATTCTCAACTTGGAGCTTATTGAGCCTTTGACTTGATAGATAGAAGTGCAGAAAACCCTATCTCTAGATCACTGGACTTTTATTATTACCTAATAGCCTTTTATTCTCCTCTTGGACTACCCAAATTCACCAACCCCCCAGTTGGGAACCACTGATCTAGAACATGAGGTCCTGGGAACAATACTAAGAACTTCTGTTCTAAAGAAAAATTATAAAGATCATGATATCAGATACTAAAGAAAAATACAAAAAGACGAATGTAGCGAAAAGATGTTGTTAATAAAGGCATCTGTCGCTTTTTGAAAGTTCGATTTAAACCATTTTCTTTCTTTTAGGAAAAAAAGCGAAAAGCAAAAATAGTGTTCAACGTTTGTTTTGCAGCAAGCTGTTCGTGAGAGGCAGCACGCAACCTCTTCCTCTCTCCTACAGCCCAGTTTCCTGTACGTCCCACCTCCGTCTAACAAACCATCATCACCATTTTTGGGGTCTAGGAACGCTCAAAAGTGTTTCCCATATAAATTAATGGTAACTGCCTTTTTCACGTTACGCCATTTTGGATTAGGAAAGTTTTAGGAACGATCTACTTTCGGATAGCATAAATGCACATTAGCTAATACAATTTCTACCAATCTTGTCTGAAAAATAGTGAACAGCAGGGCCCGAAATTAACATTGTCCCAGTAAAAATGTGTTCAGGACGAACAGATATCTTCCCTGGGATGCCTCTGGGATGGAAGTGATTTTATAAATTTTTTTTAAAAAAAAATTCTTTCTTTTTCTTTAAATCACTTCCATCCTAGAGGCGTGCCGGGGGGGGGGGGGGATATCTAATCATTTTTTATTTTAAGGGATTTTTTTTAAAAATTAAAAAACAAAAGAAATTTGGTTTTCGGGATGGTGGTGAAAAAAGTTAGTCTGGAGCCCTGGTGAACAGTCCTACAAATTATTAAAAAGTTAGCTTTTGCTAGTTGATTATTTATCTCATGATCTAATCTAAGAGTATTTTAGTCTGCTCGGATAGTGTAATGGTTAGCACTTCTGCCTCACATGCAGAAGGTCCCGGGTGCGATTCCCGGTATGGAGCGAAGAATGTGGAAAACTCTTTGTTAGGATAAATTTCCAAGTGCACTCTAAGCTGTGCGATACAGTCGAAAGAATCCCATTGGTGGACTTGCATACTGCCAAGGAGGTGGTCATAAAAACTTGTGAGAATAAAGTCCTGGTCTCGACCAAACTTGAGCTGACGCATGCAACGGAAACCGGGACTTTAGCACCGGCCGTTCATACTCCATTGGGAGTTGTCTCTTAAGAGATGGATGCTTTTCTTTACTAAGGTAATTAAAGATTTTTTTTAAAAAAAGAATGGACATAAATTCAAAAACTGATTAAGAATAAAATGAAACAAACCCCGACTACTGTTAGTGATATTTAATATCTTAGTTATATATCTGGAAAAAGAAATACTTGGGATTTATAAAGATAACATTATAAATACCAAAGGTTTCATTTTTGTATATGAGTAAATGGTTATGTTCTCATAAAATTTATACAACTTTATATTGCATTGAATATCTTTTAAAATTAGAAAGTGAAAGTCTAATTTTTAGTATTTTGCCTATTTGTATTTTCAAACAAAGCAGTTTTATCTAGTACAGACATCCTCCATTATAACGCAGGTGTTGGGGTCCAAGAAAGCCAACCATGTTATAACCGAGTTGCAATAACTGCAGGGTAGGTATGGGCAATATTCAAGGGCAGGCGATAGATGAAAGACGACAAACATTGTCTTTGCATTCCCTGATGTAACTTATATGACCCAGTTTCCCCTTCTCATCGGTGGTCTCAGGGAAACGGGTAGCACCAGGGCTCCAGACTAACTTTATTCACTGCCATCCCGAAAGAAATGTAAACCGTCCCAAAAAACAATCCTCACCAAATAAAAGAATAGATATCTTCCCCGGGACGGAAGGGATTTTAAAAATATTTTTTAAATCACTTCCATCCCGGAGAAGATATCTGTTTGTCCCAAATACATTTTTATCGTCCTCGGGACAACGTTAATTTTGAGCACCTGGGTAGCACAATAGAGAGTGTAAGTGTAAAAAAATGAGTAGCATTGAAAGTGTTAATAAAAAAGTTTTGTTCATTGACTACTGAAATGTTTTTGTCGAATTCATTTCATTTTTACAGTTGGTCTGTCAGTGCAAGTCAAAATATTTCTTAGTGGGGGTGGGATGTGAATTGTGTCACCTGTCATCAAATGGGCTTACGGTGCAGTAAAATACTGCTCAGGCCAAAATATCGGGATTTACAGGTTCAAGTAGAAATTCTGTTTTTCTTCTTCTTGGTTTTCTGGACTAGTGGGTGATGATATATGTAAAAATGTTGGGGTCCACCAACAAATCGCAAACCACGTTATATCAGGGGACCCCTGTATTTCTTAAATAGGTATTTAAAAAATAACCACATGCTGAATAAAAATAAGTCATTACTATAATGTCCAGGAGGTGTATAATAACAGTAGATGCTTGCTCACCAACTGAAAAATCAAATCTTTTCCCCCCCCTTGAACACACTGCTCCCAAACTACAGTCAAAATAGTGATGTCTAATGAGGTTTGGTAATAGAATTTATTTCAAGAATCAAATTTAAGAAATTTATATAAACCGAACCAAAAGTTTATGACAAAACTAAATATAACTAGCATTCCTAAGGAAATTATGAATCACTACCACCCATATATGCTGTGTTGGGGTCTGATCAATGAATAAGTTACTTCTCTCACCTTCTGTTGGGCTGTGATCTCAGAAACAGATCACAAACTAGTGACCAATTTAGCATAAACTTACATTGCTTATTGAAACCCCCACTAAAAGCCCATTTTTGGAGGATAATTTTTAAAAAAAACATTTCCCTTACTTATTGAGAGGGTGTGTGTGCGCACAAAATTTCAAGTTTCTACTATGAACATTAAGGGCTGGGCAATGTCTGGATACATAGATAAATATAAATTTTAGAACACATGAATAACCTAAACCCAGCAACAGTGTTTAAACTGGTCTGTTGTGGATTGCAGTGATTAAAAATTACTCCCCAGGATCTTTGAGTAAATGTAGTTTATTCACAATTTGCAAAGAGTTGTGCCCCTTGCATTCGTCATACATAGTGGCTCACATACTTGAGACTTGCACTTGAAATACAAAATTAAATGTAAAAATAAGCTACATCTAGCATATCCAAGATGTGGATCTTTTACAACAAACTCCATTTTGGGCATTAGGTAAAATAAACTTAACGGTGATAGATCTTTCGCTAATAACAAAAATTTACATGTCTAATTCACATTCAACCTTTTAATAGAATCTAGCTTTCTAAAAACTAGAATTTATTCAATATATAGAGAGATTTGAATGGTGTGGTTCAAGATGCTAAGAATTATTCCTAGCAATATTTTATGCATAGTCCAATTTTAGAGGAAAAGTTCATAGTATATTTTGAAGAAAAACCCCAGAATGTTATTTTTGTTGTTACCACGTTTCAGCCAATCCATTTTATAGCCTTCTTCAGGTGTACTATCCGTATGTAAAGAGAAGGTTTCTTTTTCTGGTAGTGGCGAGTACTGTTCTGTGTAGTCAAGTCCAGAGAGCTCAGGACAAGCGTTCTTATGTCCTTGCAATAATAGTTGTGAGGACTAAGAGAATCTTTGAGGCAGTCACACTCACACGTTCACGTGTGTGCTATCACCCACATTAAAATCGACCTTGTGTCACACCCTGTTCCCATGGGGGTTCAGGCAAATAAGACCAAGTAAAGAAAATGGTAGCAAACAAATCTTTTTTGTTAATGTCAACGCTTGTAAACATACGTTGAAGTTGTTTTCAATTCCTTTCTTTCTTAAACAAAGATTTCCATTTCAACTCCGGTGCGGCTTTTGATGCTCAGGGACACAATATGGAATTCTTTGTTTAACAAAGAAAGGAAAGAATTAAAAATTATCTTCAACCTAAATTAAAAGCATTGATGGCAAAAAAAAAAAAAAAAAAAATCTTTTAATTGTTTTGTACCGTATGTTTTTTTTGTTTTTACTTGCCGCTCTCAGAAAAAAGAAAAGACCCTCCTCTTCACATACGGATAGAACACCTGAAGAAGGCCGTAGAATGGATCAGATGAAACATTGAGAGAACAAAAATAACAAACAGAATGAGCTTAATTGTTTGAAAATACTCTTTGAATGTTAATGACTCCTGTCAAAATTATAGACCCAGGTTTAATACACAATTCTTTCATAAAATTTAAGGGATGCCTCAAGCTAACACCATCTAAAATTAATCAAAGCTTCCCAACATTCATAATGTCAAACTGGGCAATATGCAAGTTTTGGTTGAATTGATATGACATTTATTAGTTGAGAGCGACTGCTAAACGAGTGGCCTAAATCATAAATGTGAATAAAGAAACAAACTCCTAATATAGGTTCTCAACTAATAAATGTCATTATAATTATCATATTCTGCCTGATATAAAATTATCCATCATTTGATTTCATAGATACACACACACACACCCCCAATCTTATATCTCACTAAGAATCTACAAATGACATAAAAAGGTTCATGTTAAAGATGACAAGTTTCAGAACATTATGGGAAGTGTGCTATTTAAAAATCCTGGACTTTAAGACTTATACAGACGTCCCCCATTATAACGCGGGTGTTGGGGTCCAAGAAAAACCAACTGTGTTATAACAGAGCCGTGGTAACCAGGGTTGCCTATTTAGCTATTTTGGAGCTAGATTAATGTTTTTGGGTCCACTACCTAGGCTATAACAGGGGACGCCTGTATATCAAAGACGTGATTGGTATATTATACCATTAGATGAAGGCACTATCTACAAAGAGATTGATCAAGGGGAAAATTACATTAGTCAAAATAACAGACTTCTTAGATTGTCTCAATATTAAAATATTAACTAGTGAACTACTAAAAGAAAAGGAAAGATTTACATACATTATTTTTCTGGGTTTTACCATAGTGCAAAGATATTTGAATTTAAACATTTTATAAAAAGATGGCCAGAATAAATCTCAATGACAAAATAACACACAAGCTTTCAAACTTTTGTTTTGACAATCAAATCTCTTCTTCCCATCTTTGATGTTAACACAATGTTTTGGACGATTTATTCTATGGCATTCTTCAGGTGTAATATGTAATATCTCTAAGGAAAGAGTCTTTTAACGGTCTCTTTCTCTAGTGGTGTATAGCAAAAAAATAAGTTGTTTTTCTTTTTTGCTTCGTTCCACCGCAGAAAGAGACCAATAAAAGATTCTCTCTTTCCTTGCGGATATTACATATTACACCTGAAGAAGGCTGTAGAATGAATTGGCCTAAACGTTGTCTTATCAAAGATGTGAAGAGGAGATTGGATTGTCCGAACAAAAGTTAGAACGTTAATGACTCAAAAGTTATAGACAATCAAGAGGCTGTTGTTGCAAAGCAATTCCATTATTGCTAACCTTTCAAGTTGAACTTTTTGTAGTAATGTGAAATTATTTCATTTTAACAGTCAATAAATATCATTATAGAAGTTGTTTAATAATATGGCAAAAAGCAGAAAAATAAGCGACCATTCCTTATCACAAGATTATCAGTAATGATTTTCCTTTCCATATCCTACAATCTGTTTCAAAGCAGTGAAAATTCTAAGATACATTATTTACAATTCTAAAGATACTTAAATGAAACTATCTTTAAAAATACTTGAGTACAATTCATTCTCAAGAAAACCAAGCTAGCATTTAATATTTGGACTAGTAACAGTGATACCCAAATTTATGTCAGTTTGGGTAACTAACGGGCACTATCCTAGGAGTGGGCTCCCTGATGAAATCGTAAGCCAGTCTTAGCCAAAAAAAGTTCCTTACCTTTCAATGTCCCCTTTTCAAATTTAAATGTTATGATTGGATTTTAATTGTTTTCTTGAATTTGAATTTATTTGGAAATTTGGTTTCCAATTTACAAAGACAAAAGTCGTCAAGATTTTTTATTCATTGTCGTCATGTGACATAGCATTTCCGTTTTAAAATGTACCCTACAAGTCGCAAGTAATTTGGTTTCATTAAAATTTTTTACTTATTATAACTCATTTTGATTTCAGTAATAATTTCAACTCCAAGTTATTATAACTCATTTTGATTTTACTAACTACTTATCATTTCAAATCTGTTGGAATCAGCATGGTATTAATGAGGTAGCTAATCATTACCAAACCATTTCTTCTATATTAAAATAAATTAATTATTTAATGTATTAAAATAAAACATTAAACTATTTGTATTAAATTGTCCGTTTTGTAAAATTCAACAAAAAAAAAAAAATTCATGAAAAGTTCAATCATGATAACGTTTAAATTTGAAAATGAGACGTTGCCAGGTAAGGAACTTATTTTCGATTAAGACCGATTTACGATTTCATCAGGGAGCCCACTCCTAAGATAGTGCCTACTAACCAAGTCCTATCAACCCCAAAATAATACACTCTTGTATCAAAAAGGTAAGCCTTTAAATGTGTGCATATATATATGTGTATATATAAAGTGGGTGTAAATGTGTTCGGGTTTTGTAGTTGTCGTTAAAAGGCAAAGACAACAGATGCGAATGGCTGACTTTCACTAATTTTTATTGGAAATATTCTGGTATATATATATATAAATAAATATTTTTTTTCCATTTTCTCATTTATTGAAACTTAATATAATTACAAAAAAGGTTGTTCTTGTTGCTGCTGTTGTTGTTGCTGTAGTTTTATTTTATTTTATTTATTAAATGAGATTTTACAAGAATGCTCAGCCATTGAGGTGCTGCTGCTGTTACTGCCACTTTATTTGTGATGGTGACAAACAGGAAGGAGGAGGAGGATTCAATATAATCCGCAATGGAAATCATGCAACATTTATTCACAAACAAATGTCAATCAAACAGTGAGAGAGAGAGAGAGAAGAGACATAAAATGGAAAGCTTTTTCAGTACAGAAATAATTAGCAATAAGAAAAAAAAAAAAAGAAAAAAAATGAAACCAAACTTTGAAAATAATTAGCACTTCATATTGGACTCTGCAATGTCATGTCCAGCAAAAACTAGACACACACAGAGCAGAAACAAAAATATCAAGATGGGTAATATATATAGGGGGTAGCGTCAAATCTATAGGTACATTAAAATCTGCCCAATAAAAAAGGGATACAGTAGATGCAAACAAGCCTGGAGTTGAGAAAAATATAATTACCTATTCGTGCCAACCAATATTTAATCTCAAAGGAATAACTTATAAATTACACTTTATAATAGGGTGGAGTGAAAAATTTAAACAAAAAAGTGTACTGCTTAAATCCTGACAAATATTTATTGAGATAAAAAAATAATTTTGGGTGGTTTGTGTCCGGCATTGTGAATAGACCAGACACATTCAGGTTGGTTCCCAGAACAGAAAAGGTGGCCATCACTTAAAATTAATTTTGATCTCAATTTTGAGATTTGTCAGGGGTTAAGCACTACACGTTTTTTTTAAATATAAGAAAGACCTTATTTTCACTCCACCCTACTTTATAAACTGAACCTTCTCTTAGCTGTTCACAAAAATAAGGTTATTAAAAATAACTCTCAAACTCCTTTGTTGTATACTTTGTTATAATTTGGTTAGAGCTATAGCATAGAGACTTTTTTTTTTTATTTAATAGAAGGTTGGACATGGATATGAGGAGGTACCGCAAAAATGTTATTCAATATTTTTAATAGTAAATGTCCACATGGATTGCTGCAAAAAAGATTTTTTTTAAAAGAAATCTTCCAAAAGGATAGTTTTTAGGATTTTAGATGAAATATAACCAGGAAAAGAAACTCCTGTCAAACAACCTCAGTGTGAAGATCTAGCAAGGGCAGTGTTGCAAACTTTATTTTCAGTTTACATCTTAAAAAACATCTAGGATTCTCCAGATATATATCTAAAATCTAGGAGATATATTACATATTATCAATGAATTAAATCTGTCTTTAATGTTCATTTTATTAAAAATATTTTATTACTATAAATTAAATAAAAATATTACTTATTTTATCAAAAGTCATCTAAACAGCAATTTCTGACACCTAGACATAAGTGAAAACATCTACATGAAAAACATCTAAATTTGCAACATTGCGCAAGGGACATAACTCAGTGAAATGGTCAGTAAAAATTGAACAATGAAATCCCAACAATTCAGCAATAAGTTTCAATGTCCCTATGAAGGCAATTAAATCAAAATTTCTCTAAATTTGGTAGAGGCAAGGCTCATGCAGTATTCTGATCTAGGAGCCTTACCTATTTTTCCACCCTAATCACACAGCTTAGAGACTGTACTCAATTAGCTGCTCAGTGCACTGGGAAATCTGCCCAAATGAAGAGTTTTCTACACTTTTCACTCATACCGGGAATCAAACATGGGACCTTCTGCGTGTGAGGCAGCAATGCTAACCATTACACTATCTGAGCAGATATACATACTATACTGCCTAATTTAAATCTCTTTGAAAGAAAGATTATTTGCAATTTCAAGAGATCGCAATTTCAAGAAAAGTGTAAACTTGCAAGTAGGTAAGGCATTCAGTGAAATGAGGGAACTTTCAGAGAAAGCAAGAAGAATTATTCAACAATCAAATCCATTAGAAACAAAAAACCTTAAATGACAATTTCATGACTTATTAACTAATTAGTAGAAAATCTATAATTACCAAAAAAGTAAAATAGATATTTTTTGATCCAATGAAAATATCTAAAAGCCAAAATTACCATAAAAACTCACAAAACAACAAGATAATTCAATGAAAACTATGTAAACGAATAAAAAAAATTAGAATTTAAACAAATTAAATCAAGCGCACATGATGGGTTATCTCAACTAAACTAAACTTTGGCAACAAGCAAATATTTAGTTTTAAAAAGTTGTATAACCCATTAACTGCAGTAGGTAGTGAAGAGTAATAGTTATCCACTGCAAGATAAAATCCCTGACTCACAGATAGAAACTAGTTGCCATCAATCACAACAAATTTTATTAACCATAGAACTGCAATGACAGAAATTCCCGTCACCCACAGATAATGGGGGTACGGTCTGCTAAACATGCTAAAAGCAAAATTATTTCCCAAAACTGCAAAGGTGATAATATTCAGGATGAGATTGAGGCAAATCAAATTCTTAAGATATTTCATTCCATATAAATGGGAAACTAGGAGACATCACTGGCCAAATAATGTCAAAACTCTTTCCTGTAAAGTAAAAATTTTAAAACTAGATTTTACTTTACTTATAGAGTGATATTAAATATTTACTGAGCATGTTTTTGATGAAAACTATAGTTTCATGCCTAAAATAATAACCATATTAAACTTGTATATGTGAGTCACACTAGTAATGTAGATTAGTATACTCATATTCAAGCTAAGCCAGTTTTAAACTGCCATGCCTGGTTTTCAAGTGACACTTTCCATAATCCAGCATTACACAACTCTAAGATATGGTTATAGTGTCATGAAAAGAAAATGGTACATTTCTGATTCTGGAATCTGAACATACACAAAAAAGATCCGTCTTAATATGCTAGGAGTAAAAGACTAAAAGTTATTTGACTTACAAGATTTTTTTAAACCTTTTTTTAATACAATTTTTTTTTATTATTTATTAATTTCTAAAGTATAAAAAAATAATTTTAAGTATTCTAGTATTTCTAGATATAATTTACAATTGTTCTTTTCAAGAAAAAGAGAAGAAAGCTCTATTTTGAATTTAAGCTATAAATATTTTTCATTGAATTTTGATCAATAAAAGAACAGTTTATTGATAAAATAGTAGTGTGAACACAGGGAATAACTTTTAGCTTTTTACACATTAAGACAGGGATCTATTTTGTGTATGTCTGAAACCCAGATTCGGAATTGTACCAAAAATCTTTTTTTAAAAATTAAAAACAAACTAATTCTTCAATTTTAAATTATCTCAGGTAGAGATTCGCCAAACACCAAACTTTCAGACAAATGCAATAAAATCAATCAGAACAAGATCATCGAGAGAGAAAAAAAAAAGAAAAAAATTGTGCTTTTTATATTAAAAAAACAAGCAGTAAATAATAAGCAGCCTTAAAGATGAAGAATCAAAAATTGGTGACAAATTTCCAAACCATAACAGCTTTTAACAAAAATGTACAAAAGAAATTATTGCATTTAAAATTGCATTTAATCTAAAAGCCAGTGTTTATTGCAGCACCATCACCAATAGCAGACTTGTTTGCAAATCTATATCCCATTATTGGAGAAATGCCATCAATTTTATTCACAATTCTGGAGAAAATCAGCTTTATTGAATAAGGTGCTATGAACAAAGGAAATCCTACCCCAATTAACTTTTATTAGTTGAGCAAACAGAAAAGAACTTTATTTATTCAACCAATGCAAGGGAGAAAATAGTTTTTAATTAAAATATATATATTAGCACTGAATGCTAATGCAGTTTTCTTAGACAAATAACATTTTTTTCTTCTTTTTTTTTATTAAATGCTACGCCATTCCAAACTTCACAATCCAACAAAAATAGCTCAGAATATTTTATTTATTTTTAAAAATGCATTTTTAAAGTCGCCATCTATTTTAGTTATTTACTCGAAGGTACATTCCCATTAAAAATTAGTGGATTAAATAAAATAAAACAAAATTATAAAAATTTACAAAATAGATTTTAACTCCTAAAATGGGCCACAGAAGTTATTTAATCATATTCACAATTTTCTTCAATTTATGTATACTTAAAAAGTAGCATTTTACAGTGTACATTGCATTTCTTGAATTTTTAAAAAATTATGAACTGCATAAAAAAAATAAATTTCAAGCTAAATTAAAAGTAGATTATAAAATATTTCCAAAATTTTTCTTTAGATATTATTTTGAAATAAAATCATTAATTGTATTAAAGGAAAAATGACTACAGATATTTAGCCCAAAGAATCTTAATACATCAGTAAAGTTTTCGAAGATAAAATAAATGGCTATTTGAGAGTTAAAGTATTAATTTATGGCACATGGATACTTTATATATATCACTAAATAAAGCAATTTCCTAGTTTTAGTGAGTAATGATTTTATTGCAAATGTGTCTTCTGTTTCTGAACCTGTAGATGCAACAGATAGATGTTATTTCACTCATGTACCTACAGAACAACAATTAACTAGCAGCCGAGAAAGGGTCTTTTAAAAATAGTCAAAAATTTGGTGCACAGCTAAATACTTATAAATCATGAAGCATTGATAAATGAACATCTTCATAAGCTGCAGCCCAGCAAGATAGCAGCTATTCTTTTTATTCTTTTTTATATTTAAATCTCTCTTTAAGGTCCATTGTTGGACATAGGCCTTCCTAGTAATCCTTAGACCTCAGAGGTGATCAGCCTTAACCTGCGACGCAGGACCAGACGTGTTGGCAGAGGGGGGTATTACATGCTTTTCCCAAGGGCATTAGTGTGAAGTGAATGCGAACTCTCTCAGCCGTAGTTTGAACTCAGCTCGCTGATCCCATTCTCTTTGGCGTTAACTGTTAACTGACAGAAAACCAGCGCAACTCTTAACTCCCACTGGCAGGAAGTGTTTCTGAGGGGGTTACCATTCAGCTAGCAATAAGGCAGAGAGGCATTCAACCGAATCTTCAGATCAGGGCTGGCACAAAGCAATATTTGATTCGAGGTCCCCACCACCTTCAAGCTCTCTTGGGGACCTTCTGCTGGCCACGGGGCTCTGAGCAGACACTTAGTTCGCTTAGTCAGGCGGCTTCTGCTTTAGATACTTACATTGTTTTACAGATTAGCTCAGTCAGGAATCTGGATTTATTGAGATCTCAATTAAAAAAATTAAAAAAATGTTCAAGTGATACCCATTGTGAAATTTGAGATGGTTTCAACAAGAATGTAAACAATTTGACGTTTGGCAATTATTAAAATTAACAAAACTGCAAGAGCATTCAGAGCAGCATGGAAGACAGTGCCAACAATTGCACAAATGAAGGTAAGAGCGTTCCTACTACTGCCCGCCCAGGCCAGTTGTGGACTCCATGTAGCGTACCTGATGCCGCGGACTGGTTCCTTATGTCCCTGAAACATCTTAACATTGTTCATGTTAGATTGCCAGTATTTGATATAACCTGAATGATCTGCTGTAACCATCCAAGTGTCACTGTGACTCCACATCATTGCTCGAACCGACGTGTCATGGGCCTAAAAAACAACAACGATAACAACAATAGAACCAACAAAAATCATCTCACAACAATTCAATATTAAATACAGATTTCAAAAAGTAAAAGAAACATGGCTTTTTTTTTCTTTAATAAAAAGTACATTTTGGAAAATTCACCAATTCTGTAAGAAAAATTTTGTTAGATCAAATGTAAATTTTTAACTCAATTTTTTCTTTGGACATTACATACAAAGAGAGAATACCACCAATTAAGCTATTGTCGAACTATTCACTTATTTCTCAGATATTGTCATAAGTTTTTATTTATAAATTCTTCTTTAAAAAAAAAAATTTTTTTAAAAAGTCTTTTACTCGCTACAAACCATCAATGCTGAAGTATTGCGTATCCTTGCTGATATTGCAACAGATTAAGTGAGGATCAATGGATTATGCCCGGGTTGCCAGATTAGGCTACATGGGGAGATAATCCAATCTTTATCTCAGACTTGTTCAACACAGGCATTGCAATAGCATCAAATTTGGAACTCCGGCGAGTCTGGAGGCAGAGTTTCAATGCAAGGCTCTTGAAGCGGGGGGTGAAACTCTGCCTCCAGACTGTGTTGTGTAAGTCTCTGAGATAAAGCCTGGATTATCACTTGTAGCCCAATCTGGCAACTCTGGATTATGCAATACAGAATTGTTACAATCATAGATTGGGTAACATGGTGGTTTGATCCAACTTATAGACACACTTTTACCAACATTTCCACATGTTTTAAGAGATAAGGATTCATAATAGTGCATCATATGGCTGGAAACAAAGAAATTTGTAATTACCAAATGATATTTTCATTTGGTAAGAGGGAAAAAAAAAAAAAAAAAAAAAAAAAAAAAAAATGGAAGTTTTTTAAAATGCATTCTTCTATAAGATGGTAATCTTGTACTGAAAAACAGTGAGGAAAAGGTTGGAACAAAGAGGACAGAATCAACATGCAAATTTTGATTCCTTTATTGAACAAAAATGAAGAATAGAATGCAAAACAAAAGAGCTTATCATACATAGAAGTACAATGTGTCAAGATTGTTAAAACTGAATAGCCTCAAAGACAAGATTTTTAAGCAAAGTTATTTTAGTCTAATAACAATCCCAAAATTTAAAATTACTGTATATGCCGAACTAAAAGACGGGTGGTTAACAAGAATATTTGGAAGACTACTGCTCACTGCAATTTATTGAAAACCTATAACTGTCCATATCAAGCTTCGGTAGATGGTCTTATATAGCATCATATAGGGTACTTGCAGATGGACATTAATTTATGTCAGAACATATAGAATCTTTCACTAATTCAAAGAATTAACAGATGTCAATACAAAAGTACTTATCAAAAATGTATATAATCCTGTGAAATCTTGAAAAGCTAATGTTATGAAAATCCACAACTTATATGAATATTCATTTCAGGTTTGGATGAGTAATTTATCCCATTTCTCCAAAGAAAGTTTGTGTAAAAGGATTAATATGTAGCAATGAGGCATTCATTCAAAAAACCTTTTTCCGATATCATAGTGTATTCAGAGAGGATAAAACAAAATATGCTCTTATAACCTGTATTAAGGGGAAAAATTCCATAAAAACATTAGAAAAAAAAAAGAAAATGACTCCCTACACCAACTGTTTGAAGTTCACTGTTGAGAAAGAAAAAAAAAGGCACATGCAACAGAATTGCTCTGGTATCTGTAAAACTTGTCAACATTAGTGTTTTCTATAATGTTGAAAAGTTGAAGGAGGATCTAGAATACATTTTGTAAAAAGAACATTTACACTCAAATGTATCAAGGATTACAATATTTCAGTTGGTGAGATCAAGTGACAAAATAGCAAGACATCTTCACAATTCCTGCGGAAGGCATAAATTGGCTCTTATATCATTAACAGGCTTCCATACTTTTAATTTCCTGCTATTGTAAATAATGCATTTGGACAGCTGATTATTATCAGCAGTAGCAGAACCTATGAAGTAAATAAACACACTACGGCCGAAATTAGGTCTTGTCACTATGTAAAATATGTATTAAATTATGCCTTTTTTAGTCTTCCGTATTTTCTTTGCTTCTAGATTCACAGAACTCTTTAGAAATATAGTTTAAAACCTGGCCTAGTGAAATATCTAAAGCATAGAACCTGTTTTCTTGGGGTAAAACGCAATTTTCAGGCAGAAAAATTGCCACTTCAGACAATTTATAATGATAAAAACTTGCCGTTACTACAAAGTTTGTTACATGTTTTCACCATAGGAAGTTATTTTGTTACAGAATAGGTGAGAGTTTTGCAATTGAACCACACAGGTACTGTGGCGATACTGTGTAAACCAGTTTATTCTTCCAAAACTTTTATGAAGTATTACACTTTTTCATTGCTTAAATTAGATGAATGCATGAGTATAAAAATGTATATAACCAGGTATCTGTATGAGAACTTTGAAATATATACAGAATGTTAATGTTTAAAAAGTTATTGTAAATAACTTAAAACATTAAATAAGCATCATTGATCATCTACCAATAAAGGTCAGTTGTCAATTATAATAACATCTCTAGTGTTTTAGAATTTATTTTTTATTAGATGAGGTATTGGAAATCATTATTCATTTTTATGACTCCTTTTTACTTTCATCTTAATTTTTAGTTGCTTTTTATTGCAACTTTACTCAGGCCGACTTCCTTCGAAGTGTGTTCAAGATCCTAATATTTAACCTGTCAATCTCATCAATACAGAGGAACCTTGATTATTCAAACAGGACGGGCAAGGAGTATTTTGTTGGGATAATTGATTATTCGGATAACTGATCCGCTCATATAAAAGGAAGCCATATTGTGACCATGTATTTTGGTATCTTTTCTTTTGCAGATATTAATAGATTTTCAGACTTAACATATTTACTTACATAACCATAAGGAATTTGTTTCCATGGGACAATTTTTCAGTTCACGGATATGTATGAATGTCGAAGAGATGATTTTTTTTCTTTTTTTTTTAAGAAAAGAAACTACTGAAATCATTTTAGTGGAAGAGTCCATTGTTTCAAATGGTTAGTAGGAGATATTTTTATCAGCAAAATTGTTACCTTTGTGTGGAAGAATCTTTTATTACAGACAGAGAAACAACACTACTTATTATATAAGTTGGTTGGTGATCCAAAATTTTTAGTTGAAGGAAATCTTTTAATTATAAAAGAATTAGCAGGTAAGAGCTAGTTAAATCAAAAAATAAATTAATAAAACAAACAAAAAAACAACACGATTGCACTTGCTACTAGAAATTTACACAAACCTTCAGAATGCAAAATTTAAGAAATAAGATTGGATTGCATTTAGAAGTTAAATCTATTAACTAGATTTTAATCATCCAAGTTTTATTATTTTTTAAGTCTTGCTGATATCATTTTCTTGAAAAGTTCAATTTTACTGAAAAACTTGAGCATGTCATGTAAACTTTACTTGCTGTTTCAACATTATGCTATTAGACAAGAATAATAATGTAATAGTCACTTCAATCAAGTCCCACAGGTTTTGAAGTACTGACCAAAAAAATCATTCTCACCTGAAGAATAGTTTCAAAATTAAATGTGAGCCCATTCCAGAGAGTAAATTCTCCACTTGAGGCACCAGTCACAAGTCGCCTACCTTCAGGTGTCCACTGTAAAAGAAGGACAGAAAAATATTATTCTAAATGAAATGATAATAAATCTCAATTTTTTCCATCGGCTACTTTAGATAAATTTTACCATTATTTCAAAAGAAAATTTGAATACTTATCTTAGAAGAAACTATAAAAATGAAAATTATTTTCAATTTCAGTGTTCTGGACGTTATAAATGTTAAAAAAATATTTTTTTTTAAAAACAAAAAAAAACTTAAAATTAACGTTTTTATATGAACACATTTCCGTCTTGTGTATGTCTTCTGATGCACATGTTACAGCTGTTTAGGCCATTTTCAACATCTTAACTTTGTGAACATCTTACATGCGTTTTAGAAGTTATATAACTTTCATATAAATTTAGAATATCTTAAACTTAATTTGAAAAACTCATTCACGTGGTGTTAATTTTTTATCTATTTCATCCTAAATAGAAATGGAGGAAGAGATCTTTACACACTTTTTTTGAAAGGTGAATGCTATTTGCTATACAAATAGATTTCATCTAATGATCACAAAACAATTACTGTTAGAACTAGGGGAAATCTATCGCGTGTGTGTTCCAACAACTTCCTGCGGAAAGACTACAGAGATTTAATCCAGAAATAAGAAATTATTTACTTGAGCAGTTGAATTTATATCACCACGATTTGATTTTCTAGGCAAGAAAAGCACAGAGATAATTAAAATTTATCACGATCATGTGAGCACTGGCTTGATAAGCAAGCATCCTAACCATTGGATTATTAATGTTAGAAAATGTCCCTTGCTATTTCCAGAGCAAGGTTAACATTTTATACAAGAAGAGGAGAATCATCTTGACAGAACAGAATCAGGGGGAAAAAAATGGCCTAATGAGGAAAAAAAAGGTAACATACCGTCAGAACAAATATAGGGCACCTAAATTTGTTGGTTGATGTTCGGACAAATTTTGTCACTACACAATTCATTGGGTTGTGCAGGAAACTTAATGGAGGCACAAGCTGTAAAGAAAAAGAAAACGGAAATATAGATACAAATATGTGGACATTTAGCTACGATGAAGGGAAGGTAACTGTAAAATATTAATGGATCTGCCCAAAAATTTCATTGAGAACTTTTGGAGATATTGTGTGGTGTGGAAATAAAGCTATGATGCAGAGGAGATAACTGTACCCCAAAATTGAATCACTTTTTCCATAGCCCATTGTCCACGTTTCCACAAAATTTAATTGAGAATTTTTGGAAATATGTGGACAGACGCAGGTGAATACATATACCTCTCCCAGCTTCGTTAGCAGAGGCAAACGATTGTAAAGCCAAGAAGAAGTCAGATGGGGGCTGATAGAGGGAGATTATTTTTGGAAGATTAAAAAGATGTCCCTATAAAAACCAGTTGCTGACTGGAATGGAAATTGAGAAAGCTCAGTTACTCAAGAAATGACACGTTCAATATGATTGATTTCTTCAACTGATCAGCTTTTCATAGACGGAAGGTTTGTCATCACAGGCATGTCAACATCAGCAATGGCTACAGTGAATGAATCAGGCAAGTCCACTTTGGGGTTTTAATTTATACTAGCAGTACCCGCAGAAATGCCACGGTTTAAACATTTTCTTAACACTATAAAAAGTTATTTATTTTATATATATCGTTTCTTCTTTCATATTTCCTTTACTATGATTCTTCTTTCTTCCTTTTATTTCATTCCTCTTCCGTCATTTATTCTATTTTTTACTTCATTGTTTCCTCTCTTTTTCTACCCTCTCCTTTGCTCGCATGTTTTACTTTTCAACAAAATAATCTCTTGCCTGTCCCTTGACCACTTTTCACAGTGGGTTGGAGGTTGTGCTGGTGGAGAGGGAGGAAGTGGTGTACACCAGTGACTGCCTCTGTGCCTCCATCTCTCTCTTTACAGCACAATTCTTCAGCATGACATGGGAAATAGAGGTGGTAGCGGTTACATGTATTCAGAATATAGAATCAAGTGATGAGTTTATTGAAGCCATTGACTGACAAAATTTACAAAGTGGACAAACAGATCATACTGCATAAAATTGCAGCATTTGTGCCAATTATTTCACCCGAGGATAAATGGCTTATATCACTACTAGATATTAATCTATTCAACTTTATAATTTAATAATATATACATTTATAGAAACCTCAATAATCAAGTCCCCACTTGACAAAAGCGCTTGAAAACCTGTGCAATCATTGCAGTAAAAGTAAAAGGCCTGCTAAAGAAGAGTATCAATGTATGGTCAATATTTAAAGAAAATGCAACTTATTAATAAAGCTATTTACTTAACACGGAGCAGGAGTATCTATTTACTGAGTTCATATAAGTATGAAAGTCTCAAAAGTTTTTATTTTTTATTTGAAACTTGTTAATATTTTAATGTTACAGATGTCAATGGGTAATTGATTCCAAAGTCTGGGAGCTATACAGCTGAAACTCCTGTGCCCATGAGTCATATTCATAAAGACAAGTTCTAAAATGAAGCCATCTAAATATTGGATGTTAATAAGCGCACAGAGTTCATATGGGCACATATCATGCAAATTTGAGGAAAAGATTAATTGGTATGATAGAATGAATACCTATCATTACAAGACACTTATACCGCTTTAACAAAATTTTAAAGAGCAAGTTTTATATGTACTTAATGTTCAAAGATTTAAAGTTAGCTAATACGCTAAAATAAGTCAGGATTTTAAATGTTTGTAAATATATAAATCAGAAAATAATGAAGGCTTAGTTTGCAAAGATACTGATATGGACAGGTTCATAAAATTTAAGTTAAATTTGGTTTATGTATAAAATGAAAATGTTCAACAAATCTATTCATCATGAAAAATATTTTCTAATTATAATAACACACCATACGTGTTTTATTTATTTATTGTCTGTCACACTAACAGAAGCAATTCTATTTTATCATTAAGTAGTTTGGTTCTACTTATTCACATGATGTATAAAAATAGAATTCTATGTTCTGGTGATGTACTAGAATAGATTTTATATTATGTTAAACTTGGTAAATAAATAAACTCCATATTTATTCAATGGTGAATAGAATGTTACTTGTCAATAGGGCAAGGGGGGACAAAACATTTTTTCCCAGAGAAAACAGCATGTGTTTCCATATAAATAAATGTGTGTGTGCATAGCACTTTTCAATATTTATACAAAAAAACAAAAAACACCACACAAGGCAATTCGCCCATATCCATTTCTCTTGTATGTTTACTTTAATATCAGTTTAATATTCCAGGAAATATTGAACATAAACAAGAAAATGCTGCACAACATAATGTTTTTAATATTTTATAAGTACAATGCAATTACAAAATTACTTAATTATTGCCTTCATTTTTGAAGGCAAGGGTAAACTAGTTTAACTATAATTGCCATGTGTATCTATTCAATTTGTAGTCATCCTTTGACAGCAAGGGTCAACTAGTAGAGTAATAACCTGTATATCAGAATTATTAAGATATATCAGCTGTAGCACAACACCTGAAAATATTATGGTTGTATTCAGTATATACCGTACTGCAGGGCTATTTGGCACCTTATTTTTATTAATTAAAATTTTTTTAAATTTCAAGGAAATCAAAAACAAAAAATTGCCCTATCTTCACAACCACCTAAGTTATATTTTTAGTGTTATTGCATTTACTTGCAATTACTATATGAGAAAAAAACTTTTTTGTATTTTCTTCTCGTATAGTAATAGCAAGTAAATGCCAAATAGCCCAGTGGTATGGTAAATAGCAATTTTTCCTTTGGTTACTTTTGTTCTCTCGGTGCTCTTTATTATCATTATATAAACTGTGCACAAGTTTACAGGACAACTTTTGACTGCGAGAGATTTTGTTTGTTCATTAACCACAACAGCTACATTGAAGATGAAATTAACTCTTCAAATGTGTAACCCTTCTTCTCCTCCTCCGTATCATGCTTACCCCTTCCTGATAAAGGCAGTCTGGTTGAATGGCTCGGAAATCACGGTGATCACGCTGATATAGTCGATTCTGGAAAAATACAAAAAAAAAAAAATCAACATCAAAATTAAACAAATATACAAAAAAAAACAAAAAAACAACAATCCATTATATATTAAAAATATTAAACATGCATGGCTGCTTCAGGGTCAAACTCCACTCCTACTCTGGTTGAAGATGATTACTGCAACTTTTGTATTGTATATATAATGAATAAAAGAATAAAAGACAATAACATTTTTGGGGACCCAAAATTTGATTCTGCCAAAAGGGTCCTGTTTCAGGCAACACCGTTTGTGACAGAAAGTGTTATTTTTATGGATTTAAATAACGTGTTATGTATTACGTGTTATGTTAATGGTATAATTTAATCGAAACAATAAAAATAGACTTAATAGATATACCTTTTTTCTTTTATACATTTTGAGTAAAAATAGAAAAAAAAGGCACGATACCGATGTAACAATTACACACCTTTAAATACAGGTAAATCATATTGTTAGTGTTTTGATTAAATTTATTTTCTATTGTTTAGAAAGAAAAAACAAAGGGAAAAATCAATACAAAGAATCTATGAAGACTTTTGTTTCGATTAAATTATACCACACGTATTAACAAAAACAACAAAAAAAACTAAAAAAATCCGTTTTATTTATGTATTTTTGTGCAAAAATTGAAGAAAAAAAAGGCATAATAGCAATGAGAACACCTTTAAATACAGGTATAAGTAAATTGTATTAGTGTTTTGATTAAATTTATTCTAAACTGTTTAAAAAGAAAAAATCTGTAAAAAAGACTGTTTCACAATCGATGTTGACTGAAACATGACCTTTTTGGCAGAATCAAATTTCGGGTCCCCGAAAACATTGTGCCAAAAATTATTTGTATATGATTTGTATTTATTTATTAGAATGAAATAAGCCCTAGTGTACTTCTAACATAAATTTTCGTTGAAATGTTAAGAGTTTACTCCCCTGAATTTGGTTAGGATGTGGTTGTAGTTACAGTAGAAAAATAAAGTCAACTCCAGACTTGGACTGGAGTTTGACAAAAGTTACCTGGATTATCCCCCCCTTGTTCTTAATATTTCAATCAGTATTATCATTTTGAACACTGACAATTTATGTCAATAGATTATCACAAATTATAAAAAGATCTGGAACAAGGCTGTCAGTTTTGGCCAGAAGGGGAGATAATCAGAGATTTATATCAGACTTTCCCAACACAGGCATTGGAGTAGTGTCAAATTTGGAAATCAAGCGAGTCTGGAGGCAAAGGTTCACTACTAGCCTCTTCACGTTATTCCAATGCCTGTTGTTGGATAAGTCTCTGAGATAAAGTTTGGATTATCTCCCCTTCTGGCCAAATCAGGCAACCCTGATCTGGAATGAAGTCTCAAAGCTTTTGGGCTTCAGTTCTCTACTCTACAATTTGTTAAAACAGGTGGGGACCAATGTTTATATTGCAATATTAAACTAATTCATCTTGTTAATAGGTACCAATCATCTTCAACAGA
>VCCN01005113.1:1083750-1118258 GCA_006491835.1 Architeuthis dux | reverse complement strand
TATCACTACATGTTTATGTTACCCATAATATGACATGACCCATAATCATCACTGCCCACTGACTTTACCACTACTACCCCCACCCCTTAGTTTTACCCATTTTCTGCAATAGCTAACTAAATATTTCTGGTGGTAAAGAAAAACAAATCTGATGATTAAGCAGCAAATTTTGCAATCTTTGACCTAAAATTTGTTTTAGCATCATTCCGCACTCAATCTGTATATTGTTCATTGAAAATCAGGAAGAAAGGGATTGTCAGTGGTCAGGAATTAAGGCAAGTATTACTGACAAAATAGGGCTATTAGATGCAGAATTGAGAATCATTTGGAGAACTTTTCCCTTAAAATATTATTTTGTATGCAGTATTCTCAAGTTTCCCTTAAAAGGAACGATTTTTTTTTCATTTTGGGTCATATTTTTTTTATTTTCCCAATACATGTACTTGCATAAAAATACTCTATGGGGATGAACAGTTCCATTTCAATCCCAAAATAGAGGTTAAAGAAATGGGTAAATTCATAGAATGCATCTGTAAAATGGAGATATTGATTATCTCCCCTTTGAAAGAAGACCGATTGTTATTGCTTTAAATAAATTTAATTGTTAAATTGTTTTTATTTATGCGCCTTTTTTAAAATCGAGTGGGCAAGTGTGTAAAACGTTTGTATGGAAATAGAATTGTTTTCATTTATTTTATTTGTGCACCGTTTTTAACATCAAGTGGGCAAGAATGTTTTTCTGTTTTTGGAGAGGAAAAAAAAAGGGAGATAATCCTTAATATCAAGGCTAACAAAAGTTATCTCCATTTTACGTAGGTATTCTAGGAATCAACCAAGAAATGTCATAAACTTATACTTACTTCAAGGTATTTTACAACAGCTGAATTGTAATCCACAGTCTTTCTGTGTACGGCTTTTCTCATGCGTTTCCCATCAAACATTATGCCCTGACTGGCCATCATTTGTTGCCGCATTTGCTGCACATAGTTGCGCTGTTGTTGATTCTGCTGGGATTGTTGGGGAGGCATGCCTGGGGGCCCTTGAGACATGGGCATCGGGGGAGGCATGTTGAATCTGGGGGGTGGGGGCATGTTAGGTGGAGGATGGCTCATATTGGGCAGTTGCAGGGGAGGCCCCGACATTGGTGGCATAGAGACGGGCATCATGAGCCCGGACATATTTTTCCGAGGCTGAAAAGAAAGATTAACAATTCAAAATATCAACTGCAACAACAAGCGTTTCAAATTTATTTCAAACAGGATTCCAAATAATGAAGTTTTTATAGAGAAAAGTAAGATTTTAAATGTTTTAATTGTAGCAGAAAAATGTGAAAAGAATAAGATGTAACCCAAAACCCAAAACATCAAAACAATTGTAGGCAATCAATATTCGCATATTAGAGTATAACTGAACGGTTCTTCCGACAATTGAACTCCTTGTTGTTTATGTTGTAAACACGATGTTTCAGCCGATCCATTCTTCGGCCTCCTTCAGGTGTAAAATCCGAGTGTGCCGAGTTAAGCAGAAGTTATGTTTAATGGGGATAACCCTTATAGCACATGGCCCGGGTGTTTCTGTGTCTTTTTCTTGTTGTCGGGTTTAGGTCTGTTGAGAAGTGGAAGCCACATCGAGTTGAAATCCAAACTTGTCTGGCTAATCCATTATCAAAATGTCGACTAAATGCATTAGACACAAAACATTGTGTTTACAACAAATAACAAGGAGTTCAATCGTCCAAAGAACCATTTGAAAACTGAACTGATAGTTGAGTTTTTACTTTTAAATTACATTTTATATATCGATTAACCTAAATTCATATAAAAAAAATTTGAATTTTAAATCAAGTGGAGTAACTTCTGATCAAAGTTAGTTTAGATAGTTTAGTTAGTTTTAGATAATTTTTTTTTTTTTTTTTAAATCACAAAAGGAGTTGCATTTTGTTTATTCTATTCATTGAAGAGTTCCCGTGTTTCGAAGCAGTTCATGAATTTAAGAATTGAAGTATATCATCTGTACAATTCAAAATTTCACAGTGAAAACCCAAGAGTCATCATTAACTTATATTACTTCTACAGCAACAACTGTTGACTATTTTGGCCACCTAAAATTCAGTTGAATTTCATTCTAATTGCTTCAACCTTGCACTACTAAAGCTTCATTCTGTAACTATGACAATTTCCACACAATGCAATGACATATGGTCAGAGTCCTACCTTCCAATTTTTACATGGCTAGAAAACAAGTTCTTGGGAATCCTACAGGCTTAATATTGCCTTGAAAATGACTGTACTTGTGTATAATGCAAGAAATTTAATATAAAAAAATCAGGATCAAATTGGGGGTATGTAGTAGCATTATACTCAAGTGTAACAAAAAATAACATATTACTGATTTTTAGCTACAGAAAGTTATATTCCAGATCGCATTGTACAGTATTTTGGTAAATGACAAAAGTTATACATTTTTAAATATTTTAATGATCTTGCAATAAGACTATAAAAACTTTAAATTCTTTGGTAGTAACCCAGTTAATATTTTATTCATGAATTTCAACATAAAGGCTTACGTATAACTTGAATAAAGTTTAAATGCTTAAACTGGTACTTCATATCAATACTCCGGTTGTATAGTTATGTATCAATTAAGTTTTAAAAACATGGCTTTTCTCTAATATATATTTATTATATTGAACTGTCTTCTGCACTTAAAAGTTGGTGCCTATTATATATAATTGTTTTCCTAATTCAACGGCCGCACGCACGTTGTACTTCACCTTAAAACTCCATTGCTCAGACTACAGATTTTTGGCATTCAGGCCCTGCCGACCTAGGACATGGAAAACCTGTCCAAATCTTCATTTGTGGAGCCAAGTCATTCATTCATTCATATTCAGGGAATTATGGTATTGGGCAAGATTTTACAAACAGAAGATGCTTTGCAATAGAAGAGTTGCATCAGCAAACCTATACTTAAATCTTACTGGACTGAAATACTACCTTCAGTGATTTTATCAATGAGTTCACAGACAACCAACAAAATTAAATGGTAAAAAAAAAAAAAAAACACTAAAAGATCTACATCTGTTGAGTTGAAAAAAAATAGAAACAATTTTATTTCGCCAGTAATTTTTTGTGCTTTTAATCCGTTCGACTAACAATCTTCTTGGGATTTTTTATTTTTCAGAAAAAACTGTTTACGGTTTTATAAGGGGGTTTCTATTTACAATGTAACTGTATGGTAAATGAGACCATTGCTATCCGTCCGTTGGAACTTAAAAAGTCTGAATTTTCAACAAAAAAAACAAAATAAAAACAAGTGTGAATACTGCTGGACACAAACTAAGGCACTAACTTAGTATAAACTTACATTATAAATCGAACCCATAATAAAGAGTGAATGTTTAAATCTTCAATTGGTGCAGTGTGTGCATCTGACACATACATAGAGTGATAGATAGCCAACCAGGCAGAACCACTTGAAAACTGAAGAAACACATGTTGACCGGTGAACAGTTTTAGTTGGCAGTTTCTAATACATAAAATGGTAAAATCTGGAAAAGATAAAGGTTTTCTTCTTCAAACTGATACCCTCTTTGCTATTTTTCTTTTATGCAAATTTTGGATTTGTACCGATTTCTGATTACCCAAACACTAGTTTAGGGATTTAAACGTGTGAAAAATAGCCAGGAATAACAACAGCTCATTTAAATACATTTAACATTAGAGTGTTTAATATTTTAATTTACAGATCCTAAAATATAAGATTTCAATGAGTTTGTCATAAAATCTGAAATATTAAAACTATATGGCTGCTATGCCTAAACATAACTTAAAAAGGTACAACTTAGCAAAGGTGGTCGCGATCAGACATCACGATAATTCTGTGTCAAATTAACAAGGGGTCAAACCATGACCAGCACGGATTTTGTTCAAATTTGGCACAATTATAGATTTTTACTAGACAAATTGAATGGTTCCAGAGATAATGACATCTGAACTTTGCAAACAAATGTGAATTTTTTAAGGTCATGACAATGTTTGAAAATCAATATCTCAGTTGTTTTTACACTTAGAAAGCTCATTTATATACCATTTTAAAGTAATCGAGTAGATCTAAAACTTGTATTGTGTGCATTTTTACCTCAGAGGTCAAACAAAAAAAAGTTGATCTCGAACTTGACCATTGGTATATGTAGAAAATTTCATGGTGGAGAACAAATAGGAACTTGTGCTACAAGGATTTTAATGAACTAAAATTCACAAAAAAGGTCAATTTGTGCATGTTAAAATGAATTTTCAAATGGAATATGTCATTTCATACGGAAATTTAGAACGTTTGATTACCATGATTATGCTAATTGGTCTCATCGATAAAGAATTTTATTACATGCTAATTTAATTTTGAAACTAGAGCAGAAAGTCAGTGCCGAGTTTTACATTATAATTACATTGTAAATAGACACCCTCCCCTTGTAAAACTTGAGAAAAAGTTTTGTAAAATAAAAATTAAAAATGTACTTTGAGATATATTAAAAATACACATCCTGTCTTAATTTGGTGAGAATCCGTAAAAAATTAAGTCCTGGAGGATTGCGTACAGAGTTTTTGCTAAAACTAACAGAAAAAAAAAAAATGAGTGACATAACAGGAAAATATTTACCACAGGCTTTGTGCTTGATTGAATTCACAATTTAGCTTATCACAAAAGAATATCGGTGAAGAGTGAGTGGTTGGGACCTGTGGGTTAATCTGCCGAGCTATCAGGAGTGGTCCCATAGGCAATGGTAGTGGTAAAACCACCATTGACCACAACAGAAGGAAAATTCTTTATTGATGAGACCAATTGGCATAATCATGGCAATAAAACCTCCTAATTTCCATAGAAAATAAGATATCCCATTTGAAAATTCATTTAACATGCACAAATTGACATTTTTTTGTGTTCATTAAAATCCTTGCAGCACAAGTTCCCATTTGTTCTCCACCATGAAATTGTACATTTTTGTCAACATGTCAAATGACCTATAAAAAGGTCAAGTTCAAGGTCAATTCTTTTTGTTTGACCTCTGAGGTAAAAATGCACACAATACAAGTTTTAGATCTACTCGATTACTTTAAAATGGCATATAAATGAGCTTTCTAGGTGTAAAAACAACTGAGATTATAGTTTTTCAAACTTTGTCATTACCTTAAAAAATTCACATTTTTTGCAAAGTTCAGAGGCCATTATCTCTGGAACCCTTTGATCTAGAAATGTGAGAGAGGTGCCATTCAATTTGTCTCAAAGATCTATAATTGTGCCAAATTTGAACAAAATCCATGATAAAAAATTAACATTCCCCTACTGTGATTAGAAATCATGACCAACTGATTGGTAGTTGTTTCTCTTACCGACTGAGCTAAATTGACAAGTCTTACATTTGTAAAATTTATGTTAGAAATACACAAGGGCTTATTTCATTCTAATAAATAAATACATCTATAAAATTAACATTTCCCTATTGTGATTTGAAATCACAACCAATTAAGTGATAGCCAGTTCTCTTACCGACTGAGCCTGACTAGTCTTGCATATCTATGAAATCTATTATCTCAGAGATACACAAGGGCTTATTTCATTCTAATAAATAAATACATTTATACTAAAAAAAAAATTTTTTTTAAATAGTTTTAGATTTTTCTTTTTATTATATATACAATATAAAAGTTGCAGTAATCCTCTTCAGTCGGGATAGAAGTAGGAGTGGAGTTTGACCCTGCATCAACCTGGCTGGTTATATTTATTTTGCTCCATTCAAATAAATTGGTTTTAAAACAAAACTAAAAAGTTATCTGTAAACTGTAGAGCTGCAACAATTAACTGATTAGTTAACTATTAAAATAATCACCAACATAGTCCTCTATGTCAGTAAACTGAATATCTTTGGGTTGTGGACAAAACACGACATTTGAGGACGTCATCTCAGGCTTTGGAAAACAGTGAGACAATTTTCACCATTTTCTGGCGTTTTACAGAACATGTAGAACACATTATAAACAACTAATTGACTAATCGAGAAAATCAGCAGCAGATTAATCGATAATGAAAAGAACTGTTAGTCTGCAACTAACAATTCTTAAACTGTAGTAGACTGTAAAAACACAGAATTAAGAACAAATAAATTGGAGAAACCAAATTATGTGTCTCATTCTCTGTCTTCAAACCAGGGTTTCCAGACAGTGGGAGATGTTTCTGGCCAAATGCCAAAATTGTTTATAAAACATTGCAATACTGCACTACACTCTAAAAATAAGAATCTATTTAAAAATACTTCTATAACAAAGTTAGCTTATCTCGATTAATCCTATATTTCAAACTCCTAAAGCAAGGGCTCCCAATATTTTTTTAGACCCCTTCACGCAATACTTGATCCCTCATCAACCCCCAGGCATGTACAAAAAATACTACTAATAATAAGTAGATGTGCAGTTTTAGACATGGTTTCGTTTCATTTTTTTTAATTTAAAAACAAAGGAAAAAATAAATATGTCCAATCCAAAAAGTTAATAGCCAAATGCTTTTTCAAAAAAGGTAACATTTGTTTAATTTGGCCATAAAATGGCCCAAATGGCAACCTTGTTTTGAAGTGAGGTCTCCGTGCCCTGCAGCCACCACTGCCTTCACAGGGGTTATTTCTGAGACAGACAAATATATACAGGGTAGAGGGAAGTGAAAAAGTATACATTTACATACATATACAGTGTATATGTATGTAACAGTATACCTTTTCAGTCACTTCCGTCCCAGGGAAGATATCTATTCATCCCTAACACATTTTTACCGACAACACTAATTTCGAGCCCTGGTGCACGAGTATGAAATTTTCACGCTCACACCTGCTACGTGACATCGTTATCACCTTCGCAAAGTTGTGCTAATTTTAAGACCAAACATTTTGATGCCACCCAAATATGTTTTTTGTAGATTGGTCAAGCATTTGATAATAAATTTGTGAGACACTTAGCCGAGATGAGTCAAAAGTAGTAGAGAGTCTCAAGAGCATTAGTTTCAAGCAACTAGTCATTATCAATGTCTCTGGCTTCTTATATAACACTTAAACTCACCTATAAATATACCCAACAAAAAAAGAGAGCTCAGCTACCATCATAATTGTTATTGCCTTGAAATTACAAATATTTTTATATCTGACTTTTCACAAACATTCATATAACAGCCGAGATTAGCCGATTGAAGCCATAGATTTATTTTTAGTTATTAGTACATTAATGTATAAATTTCAGTTTGTACACAAGCTATCTGTTACAAGTTAATAGTTCAAAGAGCGCAATGTCCTTTTCTCTACAAGTTATACACTTGATCCCACAGTCCTTATCTAGGAATGCTGGCCAGGGTGGGATAAATTGAATTTTAAAACTTGTTGCCATAGAAACACCTATGAGTTGTCGGAGAAGTGGGGTGAAGAAATTAGAATAACTAAAATAAATATTGTTTGTATTTATTTATCTTATTTTGTATGTGAGAAAGCACTAAATTAACAAGCTTGGACATTTTGGCCACTTTTTAGCATGTTTTTTTGTGTACCGAAAGAACCTAACCTCTATTTATATAATTGTTTCTATGACAAAATCTGTTTCACTTAACATTGTTTCTGTTGAAGTCGCTGTTTCCAGGAACCTAGCCACATCGCTAATTGGGGAGTGCCTGTATCGTCTTGGTATTCTGTTATCCCTCACTCTCACTCAAATATTTGGAAGAGCGGAAAAAAAAATTGGCTAGATTTACACCCCCCCCGCACGCGCGCGCACACGCACACACACACACACACACACATTGCCGATTTGTGAATTTTATTTTTTTAGCTAATAGCCATATTCCCCACTGGACTACCTAAATTCCCCACCTTGGGAACCACTGAACATATCACTTGTCACACTATCCTTAGCCAGTCTGATTGCCTGGAAAATAGTCATGAGTCTTGGTATCCGGTCACGTCAGCCCTCGTTCTTGCTCAAATATTTGGAAAAGCAAAAAAAAAAAAAAAAAAGAAACTACCTGCAGAGGCAAACAGCTGCCTGGGCACATTTTCCGACGTTCCCAGATAAAATTGACCGCCGCTTATGACTAATTTGAAATTATTTGAAAACATTTCCAAGCATTACATTTTATTTAATTATTATAAGTTAACTGGTCAATATATTCCTCAAGATGATGCAGTTAAATAAAAAAAAAAGAATACTTTTGGACATTGTAAGTTGTTTTATAAAATATAATAATTTTGCTTTAAAAAATACATCACAATAAAGTGACTATTTAAAAAAATTGGAAAAAAACTATACAGCTTCGATAAAAATGTTGGAATTTTAGGAAATTATTGATAAATATTATGATTATTAAGCTTCAAAGAAGCATTTCTTTCCATCTTTTAGTTACCCTGATAAATGCTAAGTAAAACCAACACGAAAGGGAACATTACATATAACAGGGTTCTTCAAGGTACAGGTCCAGACCCATTATTAGGTCGCACAGTCCTGCAGATTTAGCGTCTTTCTTGTTTTGACAGTGCAAACAGTGCTAAATTAGCGTGTTTGTGCCTAAAACATTTCAGCAGTTTTTGGCCATTTTCAACCATTTTTGGCTATTTTAAAAGTGTTTTTTTAGTGCTTTTTGGCGGTCAAACTAGTGCGAAAATATTATTTGAGTTGGCAACACTGGGTCTCAGGTTCACAATAAATAAATAAAGAGTAAGGAAGAAAAATACTGGTGACAATGAAATAATCAAGATTCGAAATATGAATATAATCTTATTACTACTTTGCTTGATACATTTTATTTTAAGAGTTTGTACTTTTTGTGTCATCTTACAAGTCAGAATTCAACAAGACCTCACTAAAAATGCTCATGTGAACATTGTATGTATCATACTGGTAAGGAAATTATGTATCCTATTACGTTTGTTTCTGCAAGATGATAGTGCAGTGCATTTGTACAGGTTGCAAGGTTGTTGCATAGAATCAAACTGGGTCACAATCGAAAAAGGTTTCAAGAATGCTTGACAACAGTGTCTCTTCAGTTTAGCTAATTCAATTTCCACCTAGCTTTTCATACTAGTTAAAAATTAATCAAAATTAAGATTAAAATAAGCTGGTCATATTGAAGAAAAAAAATTGTTTTCATAACATTTTTATGGATTCAAAGTACGGGTCGCAGGTTAAAAAAAAATATTGGTGACAATGAAATAATTAAGATTTGAAATATGAATACATCTAATAATCTTATATTAGCTTTGTCATCAATAATTCATTTGTTAAACTATTAAATCCTAACAGAAATCTTAAGGTTTCTGCAAGATGAGGGTGCTTGTACTATGCATTTGTACATGATAGATGCTAGGGGGCCGTGAGGTTATTGCATGAAATCAAACTGGGTCCATTCAAAAAGGGTTGAAGAACGCTGCTATAGACAGTTCTGAATCTAAGTAGGAGAGTTTCCTGCTCTAGCTCCCATCTCAAAACTTTAAAAAAACAAAAACAATCCTGCTTACAGCAATCTCAGACACTCAGATCCCAAACTAGATAGTAGGAACCCACTCACACCGGATTAATTACTCAAATGAGGAAGGCCAAAGAATGCATCAGCCAAACCAAAGAACTAATCTAATAAAAGATAACTCTTATAAGAATTCCAAGCTACTTATAAAAAAATAATTTGTATAAATTCGACTACAAAATAGGAATTACAATTGAACCTTGAAAAAAAGTCGTGCTAATGAGAATTTGATAGAAATTATGAGACATCCGTTTGAGAGAGACATTTACTGCTTTGTTTGTATCAATTCATGAGACTTAAAAGACCTGGTAGATATATAAGTGGTTTAGTATTTAGCTAAATTGTTACTGCGTAATCTAATCCCATGAACTATAAACATGTGAAACCAACCAAATGGCTAATTCAACAAGGTTGTGCAACAATGCAGGTCAGGCTATAAAACTGGCGCCTATATACAGGTGCCCCCCCTCCCACACCCATTATAACACGGGTGTTGGGGTCCAAGAAAGCCAACAGCGTTATAACCAAGCCACAATAACAGCAAATGTTGGGTGCCACCTGCCTTATATCGCGAATGTTGAGGATGCTTGTATTAACAAAAACTAATTAAAATTTGAGAAATATTACTAAAATCCAGTTAAAAATGTGAACTCACTCAGCTGACAATAGGAAAAAAATCAATAAACAAAACTAAAGATTGATTGATTTGTTTAGTGGCATATCAACACTTGATGAGTCATTTAATGCTGAAATCCGTTTAATATTCCAAAAAGATAGTGTCTCGCGACTTTGGTGAAAGGTTATTTTTTAATTTTTTAACTAGAGTGTTGCAACTTTGGTGCAAAAACAGGTGGCCCCTGTTTTTTTTGGGAGGGGGGGGGGTCTAACCACTCTGCAGAGGATGCAGCCGGTGTACTCTAGAGGGTCTACACTATTGTTGCTACTGCTTGAACACTCTGAAAATTTTGAATAAGAGCCAACCTTAAATTGATACAACCCAAGGGTTATTCTGAATATTTTAGCCTGGGTGCCGGGGTACTTTTCTTTTTTTTACATTATCAAAAGAAATGTTTTGATAAATACAGCAATACCTTGAATGGGTTCCAAAATTTATCAGCACTGTTCAAGGTCTTATTATAATTATGTGTTTTTTCAGCTTATATTTACTTAATACCTTAACCATACTACATCAAAACCAGCACTATTCAAGGTATTCCAGTATTCATGTGAAGATGACAGACTATAGAACATTTGTATTCCCTAAGATTAAACCAGATGTCATCTTTTTTTAAAGACATTGTGTTATACTGGCCAGAAAACTTGCTATGATTGGGCCATGGCCAATGGGAAGAAGCCAGCATTTATATTACTGCACATTAGAGATTAATATTCCTTTTGACAAAGAAAAAGGACAAATTTACAAAAAATGTACAGATTTTATATCGTGAAGTTGTTTTCTATCTGATACCTGTACTAGTAAAAATGGTTACATTTTATATGAAGACTAGCAGAGATACCCGTCAAAGATTTGGGGGTTATTTATGTACAGATCAACAATAAGGAGCCAAAAGTGATTTTATTAATTCAAGTATCCTAATTTTAAGATTTTGAAAGTCTCAACTTAAGAAAAGTCACCACTGACATTGTGGGGGTATGAAAAAAAAGTCATAAAAAGAAACTTATTTTATTAAAAATATAACATTTCCTTACAAAATAAAGTTGATGGCCAAATTTGACAAATCTAGCCTTTTTAAAAAGCATTTGGCCATGAACTTTTTGGTTTGTCCATATTTAAATTTTGAGCCATTTTGACTTTTTTTTTTTTTAGTGGGCTGAGAGTATTTGTATCTGGCCATTTTTGGCCAGAAACCAATTTTCCTATCCCAATTGCTTCTTCATTGTGTCAGCTACATCAAAAGAAGTCGAAAGGAAAGAGAAGTCGAAAGGAAAGAGAAAGCAGACAGGTTGTCTGTTGACTTAGGCCAGTGTACTTTGATATGGGAATGGCAGGTCACATTTTCCACCATTTAATTCTATTATTCATTATATATTGTACCTTATTTGGACCAGTCCATTATGAGTTGTAGGATCTCAGCAGACACTACAGACAACCAAACAAACATACTCATTTGACTTTTATATGTATAGATGTTCTAAAGAAAAAATGTTTTAAAGAAATAACTTTAAAATGAAATCTTGAAAATCTAACAAAACCAAAATTAATGAATACACAACACTTTTATACCAAGCGCAAAGCTATAAAAAGAGAATTTTACAAGTCATGCTAAACCCATGAATCATTTTCTTTTATTTTCATCTATCCCCGCTTTAACAACATGAATGACAAAATTACCTAAACATTATTATGCAAGCATTCCTAGGTAACATTATTGATAGTTCTCGGCTAACCACTTAGCTAATATTCTTCTGGTACTTTTCCAGGAGGTTTTTGCCAATTTCTAGACCCAAGTTACTCCTTCAGATTTGTATCTACTCAATCCTTAAACATTCAACCCAATTTCAGATTAAAAATACTGGTGGGTCATTCAATGTCAAGTGGACCAGTGGTCCCCACTCAACCATTTCAGATTTTGCTCTAACTTTGCACACAGGTTCTTTTGGGTTTGAAATGAAGTTTGACATCTTTTTCTGAAAAAAATTATGCTTTCTAAAGCTAGGCTGATAACATTTTCAAAATCTATATATAAAGTTGATCCTGAGAACAAATCTCAGTGCAGTAGAAGTACCGGTTGTGGAATGGTTGCTAGTTGATTTTTTTTTACGGGTCAAAAAATAAACCAAAAACCAAGTCAATTATACATTAGCATCCATATATACCAAATCAAAAAACCAGGACCATGTTAATAATCTGCTTATATAAAAGCTTATCCTTTGAAACTTGTAATATCTGACTAAGCGAACAAAGTCTATATTTCAACAGATACTAAATGGGGGGGGAAAAACTATTAGGTTGTCCAGTCCAGAAAGTAATGGCATTTTTATAGGAGTAGAAGTTTAAAATGAAAAACTAATGGAAAACATGTTTAATCAAAGTAGATTCCCTGTGATTGAACACACTTTTGCCATTGTGTAACAATGTCAGTTATGCCTAGATTTTAAAAATCAAGGTTCCTGGAGTAAATAAATCCTCAAAATGTTAAGCGATTGCTTCTTTCCTAGACGTATCATAATCCTCACTGAAAGCCCTGGAACCAACTCTGAACCAGACGAACAGGAACAAATTCATGGCCAAATACTTGGCTGATGTTTCGTCAGTTTCAGTAGCTTTTCTTCTTCCTTGTTTTGTTGGATATTTAGGTAGCCGTGTGCAGAGGTCAGATTTGACCCGCCCCCACATGTGTCGAAAGTTATAAACAGGATATCAACGAAAACCCCAAACTGCAAGGTGTCAGGAACTGGAAGATAGACCAGGTGTTGAAAAGTCATAAACAGGATATTGACCCTGACTGCAGATGGCGGGCTGGAAAATCAGTGTGGCCGTTCAAACCCAATAAAAGTGACACAGAGCACCACGGAAAACGAGAGACACACAAGACGCCCTCGGAGACGGAGAGGTAGAGGTAGAGAGCAGCTGGGCTGGGAGCACGGAGCCAGTTGCCCTGTTGGGAACAGTCTGCCGGCTCTCATCATCTCTCTCCCACGACACAATGTATCTTATTCAATAAAAATATATCATCATATTTTTATGAACCGAGTTTCAAGTCATCCTTTTTCTCCAAGTTCAGGATTTTCCTCCCACGGACCAAGATGGCTAAACAACAGTTTGAACTCCTAAAGAAAAATCAAACGAAAGCCCCCCACCCCCATTTTGTTTATGGGTTAATAACTCCAACAATGGAAAGAGTACAGATTTGGTAAATTATGACAATTTGTAAATAAAGAACTACTCTATAAAATGACCCAAACACCTGATTTCTCATAAACTGTTTGTATTTTTAGTATAAATATCAATGTTTAAAAAAAAAAGAAAAGAAAAAAGGCCATTACTTTGTGGACAACTTAATATACACACAGTGAACCCTCGTTAAGCCAGATAACAATCTGAGTGACTGTCCATGTCGGCTATCTATTAATTTTATCGTCATAATATTTGTGTTATCAATAAAAGAAAGATTGTAGAAAATTATTTCTGTAAACAATATAAAACCGGAGATAATAGGGGTTGAAAACTTGTTTACACTCACGAACCAGTGAACTAGGAGAATTTGCATTCAGAAATTTTAGCCCAATTTCCACACACATTTTTAAATTTCACCAAAAATATACTAATATATATGAAAAGATAAAGTTGTAATTTATAGATGGGGAAGGGAATTCCTGCAGCAGTGACTTCATTCAGCATTAAATGCACATTTACAGGCAGAGTCAGATAGAATGGATCAAGATTCACTTTTAGGGTGGAGTGAAAAATGTAAAAGAAAAAAAGTGTTGTGTCTAAAACCTGACAAATATGTCAAAATTGAAAGAAAAATTAATTCTGAGTGGTTGCCACCTCTTCGGGCCTGGCAACCGACACAAATGTGTCTGGGTGTGAATGTATGAAAGAATGTATTGGTAATTGTCTGGAATAGGTTCGTCAAACTTGAGTCATTCAAATTTCGAAGGGGAGATAACCAGAGATGCAGTACATCGTAATTTCGTAGATCCAAACGATAAAGAAATAGAAATTCAAAAAGTAGAAAATATGTGGATTCGCTTAAAGCGTAAAATTCCGCAAACAATTCTGAACATCTGTTGCACCGTTTGCTTCTTATTTACGTGAATTCATCTGGAGAAATACTTTGGGAAATAACAAGGGAAAATATTTAATCATTTTTTATTAGTTTCAAACATACATTTTAGTCAATCTTTAGTTATCTATGTGCAGTAAAACCAGAGGACACAGCCATAAACTACAAAGTCAGACCTCCACTGGTGATAGAAAAAATTTCCTCTCTGCAACAAACGCATGCAACAGCCTAAGTGAAAAGACAGTCACACCCAAGAATATCAATATTTTTTAAAATAATCTTAGTATATTTAATTTTAGACTAATTTACCAATTATGTACGTATAAGTGTTTTCGGGCTGTAGTCCTCATCTTGATTCATCTCCTGAACATAATGTCTTAGCCGTTGTACCTTACGGCCTCCCTCAGGTGTAACATCTAATATGAAGCTGGCTTAATGACGCAATTAACTGCTGTCAAAAAAGCCTATTTCAAGTATATTTATTATTATTGGATGAGGTATTTTAACACACAACTTTTTATTAAATTAGGATGAAGGTAAAAACTAGTCAAATTTAATAAAAGTGGTATATATTTTAGTGTTATGCATATGAAGAAAATATTTAATCATTTTTTGTTGTTAATTTGAACCCCAAACTATATCTTCTGTAGTTGAATTTAATCATTTTTAAATGGTCAAGATTTCTGCTTTCATTTGTTCTATAATAGGTTAGCAGCAGCAACAGCAACAGCTTGAAAAACTGAAGATTTTGAAGAACCTATTTCAAACAAATACCGAATGTATGTGTCATGTGTACAGGCTGCACCAATGGAGCTAGAGGGCTAAAGATTTTAATATTTGCTCATTATTAAGTCTAGAAAAAAATGTTCTTTTTTGAAACCAACCCCCAATAAGATTTTAGTGGTGGGTTCAATTTGCAATGTAAGTTTATGCTAAGTTGGTCCCTTAGTTTGTGTCCGTATTTTGAATAGACCAGACATGTCCAGGTTGGTTGCCAAGACAGAAGTGGCAACCACCGAAATTAATTTTTATCTCAATTTTTACATATTTATCAGCGTTTAAGGACTTTTACACGTTTTTTTAAAATTGAGAAGCTAAAAAAAAAAAAAAAAAAAAAAAAAAAAAAAACTTATTTTCACTGTCATCAATATAAAAGTTTTCCCTAAATTTTAAAAATATTTGCATTCGGCAGTAAAAAGCACCAACAAGGATAGAGTTTGCAACGGTATCAAAAAAGTTGAAGGAAATTCGCATTGCACTATCATTTACAATTATATAATACCCTACTATGCTGCAAGAAATAAAATAAAATTTAAAAATATCTTTTTCCACAATCTCACTTTTCAGATCAAGTATCCTCACATAAGTATTTTTAGTATTTGAATACAACTAAAAATACTCCTAGCCCACTTTTAAAATATCCACATCAGAATCTTGCCTCCTTTGCTAAATCACATAATTCATTATAGTAGTGCAGTGTCCGTTCCAATTGTGCATGTTTGGAAGGGGCCAGACTTCATGGTGTGTGGAGCAGCCGGCCATAATTGTCAGGTAAAATAATTTGGAATGAAATACCTTCAAGTTTTCTGGTTGAATTGAATTTTTAAAAAGACGGTAGAGATTGATGCAAAATGTATTCTAAAGAGTGAAAGTCAAGGGAGATAATTTATAGAAACTACTGTAATTTCTTATTCATTTTTATTAGATTTCTAGAGAACCGCTAATGCAAACAACTTTAAACTAGACACTGCACTGCCCTGTGTGCTGACTAATATATCAGGCGAACATCAACTTCGTACAATGGCCAGTTTTCAAGTAATCGCAGTTCACAAACAGAGATTTCTTCAATTGTAGTGAGATGACTAATAAACTTGTGAAGGAGTGATAACAGGGCTTGAAATTAACATTGTCCCAGGGATGGTATAAATGTGTTCAGGACGAACAAATATCTTCCCCGGGACTCAAGTGATTTTTTTTTTTTTTTTTTTTAAATCACTTCCATCCCGAGTCATTGGGGTTGGGGGGTCTTTTTCTTTCTTCTTTTTCCTCATTTAAAAAAAAAAAATTTTTGGTGAGTTGTTTTTCGAGACGATTTACATTTCCTTTGGGGTGGTTAAAATTGTTTTTTTGGGACGGTAGTGAATAAAGTTAGTCCGGAGCCCTGAGTTATACAACACTGGAGAGTTGACACTTTGAGGAAAGGTTATAAAACAAATTTTTAAAAAAAAAGAAGAATTTGTTCAGATCCAACTTCCAAGAGTGCACACATATTTTATGTAAGACTTGTAAAATCTGCAATACTATAATCAATGTGAATGCATAAAATACTATAAACACCAATGTCACTGAACTCTTTGATCTTTCCTAAGCTTTCTTTGTATTCCACCCAAAATTCAATTTATAAATAATGAGAATTTTGTTATATTCAGCAATATACTCATTCTAATGAGTGGATCACATATTCCATCAGAAAATGTTATCAAATGGGTGAAACCTGCATAATTTTAAAATCAACTTTTCAAAAATGTTGCTAAAAGTTTGTTATTTTTAATAAAGTTTACCCCCATTTAATTATACACATAAAACACAATCCTAAAATTTAATTTTGTTTCAAAACGCTTACTTAATTCAGTCACAAAAATCTTTATTCTTCCATACATCTATATTCAGCCAAATGAGGCTTATTAAACAAGAGACAAAAAGACAATTTCATAGGTACCGTGAACCCTCGTTAAAAGAGACCCAGTTAAACCAGATATCAGATAAACGGACAAAATCTGAGTTAAGAGTAGGGTTGCCAGATTAGTTTCCTCAAAATAGGACTAAGATTTTCTAAAAATCAGACCTTAACAGCGGCGCGCTCCCTATTGTAAACTTTTACCTAAGATTAAATTATGCACAATTATTCCACATAATCGCAGATTATTGTAAATCCAAGGGGTTATTGTTGACTTAATATTACGTTGTTTCACAAATCATGCATCCAGACTCAAGATTTGCCAATCTCACTCTTCTGTCATAATCGGAAACTTTCGTTCACAGAATCACCTTTTTTGTATAAACAAAGACAATATATCCGTTAGAAATTGAAAAACTAAAATGAAAATTAAGTGCACCAATTATTTTTTTAAACAATGTCACTTTCCTGGAAAATTCGGGCTATTTTGATACTAATGTGATCTTGCAATAAGATCGTAGTTTTTGTAATTCGAATGTATCACCCTTTCTATGTTTCTACTTATGTAGCGAAATAGACAGGATCAGATTACCAGTGACCATAGGAACGTGGTCAGATTTGGAATCTGTGTCGAGCTGCCTGCGTGACTAAGAGGGGTATCAGGTTACCGAAAAACCGTTGGGGATTTGAAAAGTGGGAGGAGTTAAGATCTAGGTGTATAAAGGCCAGATCAGTAGCAGTAGAATTAGTTGGGGGCCCGGAGCCAGTGGGGGGTCGATATACCCTGCCTGACGGCCCGTCAGCGGCGGTGCCAGTAGAAGTAGCAGCAGTATCAGTCCTGGAACCGACCCCTTTTAGATACCACGACATACAACAGAGTTTCCATACCTCGCCAAAATCCGCAGACCAGAAATTGACCGGCGTGGTACGGAAATAAAAGATTCGTAAACTTTGAAAATACGTAGATTTTGTCGTGTTTTAAATTGTGTCCCAAAAATGAATTTCCCTCCACAGCGAAACCTGGCTTCAGCGACAGAGCCGGACAGAGAGACATCAGCGGCAGATCGGACAAAGAGCGACCATCATCATCATCGCAGTCCGCGGAGGAAAACCGATCGTCTCTCTCTCTCTCTCTCTAACCCTCAACAAACTTTCCCTCATGGCGACCCTGCCAGAGACTACTATCTCTCTGCCTCAATTTAGATCACCCTGAGATGTCTCTCTAAGTTTATCCCACTCTCTTTCCCTCGTGGTGGCCGTGAAAGTATGGTGGTTAGAAAAGCCCCACGTTCTCCTACACTTAGAGACAAAACGAAAATGAATAATTAAATATAATTAATAAACATAAATTATAGTTTTCTGAAGGATGGTTTGTATACAGAGCTTTTGGTTTGGAAAATATCAATTTGAATTTATGTGTGGCCTTAAATCGGCAGTTTGGATGTCCGATTTATTTAACTTTTAATCCGACATACAGGGCTAAAAACGGTTACAATGTCCGAAATCGGACACATCTGGCAACCCAGGTTAAGAGAGTGACCATCCATGTCAGCTAAAGAGGACAGAGTGTTTGCTTCTGGAAATGTCCGCTAGATTAGTAACTGAACCACTTCAAAATTACTACTACAATTACTTCTCCACATTTAGAAGTAAACAAACTTTTTAGAGATAGAGAGAGAGATAGATAGATAGATAGATAGATAGATAGATAGATATAAACCAGCAAAGGAAATTTCAAAAGCAGACAAGCTTTAGCCATCTAGGTCTGTGTTTCATAAACTGGTGAATGATTCACCCAAGGTTGAATGAAACGAGAGGGGTCAATGACTTTATTTACTCAAATATTTAATTTTTCTATACTTAAAATAAGATAATTATAATGACATTTATTAGTTGAGAACCTATATTTGCACGGCACCGGTGTGAACGACTGCTAAACGAGCGGCCTAAATCATAAATGTGAATAAAGAAAAACTCTGTGCAGGGATCGAATCCACATCCACCCTGGAAGCTACATTATACGCAGATACTGCTCTAACCAACTGAGCTAACGAAGATCTCATGGTAGGCAGGAGTCTTTTAATCCTACACATTACTATAAATGTCATAATTATCATATTCTGTCGGATATAAAATTATCCATCATTTGATTTCATACTTAAAAAAGTAATTTTTGTGTTAATCTTACTTTAGATTATTTTGGTTGCGTTTAGATGTAAGATATTGTTTTTAGATGTTAAAAAATTTTTTTATATTTGAATATATCTACAATCAAAACAGTATTTTGAATGGTGTTTGTCCATTTTTATAAATATAAAAGAAATTATAATTACAAATAATAATAATTATTTAATTCGTGAAAATTGCTGGGTTTCAGATTCTCGATGTACAACGTATAATGTCATGACGTCTATCTTTGACACGGACAGCAGTGAATCAGACTAAAATGTGCTTAATATTGATGTGAATAAGACATTTGAAACAACAGCGTTTGGTTAGTGATTTAAACTCTTTGTTACACATTAGTTAGCTTGGACCATAGATATAACTTACTTTTGGTCATGCCGTCCCGAATATGGCCGGGAAAAGGGTAACATTTAGTTTTCATGTATAATAAAAAATCTGAGGAAAAAGTGTGTATTATACACCAAAAATGATGGTACTCGTAAGGTTAAAGTTCATAATCCCATCCACTTACTCCCAAGTAATGTTACCACCGTCTCCGCTCCCCAGTGCCTCAAGTACGAGAAAAACAGAGTTGTTTTAAAAAAAGTAAACAGAATTTCTTTTTAAATCAGCGTGTTTTTTGCCTAAAAATTTCTAATGCAAATTATTACGTTTATGTTTTGTAATCAAAGAATGTGTTTATCAAATTTTTCTTCAATCTTTTCTCTTTTCTAATGGCACAAACTAAACAGGTTTACAAGTTTGAGAGTTTTTTTTTCCCTAGGTGTCAATTTTCCATGGACACAGAGTAATACCTTTGTGGACTGATAAGGAATCCATGGTGCCCAGGTTGAGAACCAACTCACTTAATTTTAGAAGGGGGCTTAACATTTGTTTGGCTTTTTTCTAGTATTGTTTGGCTTTAAATTGAAATTTCAATCCTGGCAACCCTGTCTATCACCTTTTTGGTGCATCTCTTAGCTCCTATTCAATTTATCGAACCTTTTTTTTAAGCATATTTTCTTTAATGAATTGAAAATGAAATAAATGTTAACTGCCCTATTTTCGTTACTTTTTGGTAGGGCTCTCGCTAATTTTATTTAAGAAGTATCTAGCAACTCTGACAATGTATGCACGTTTATTTTCTCTTAACACAAGTTTTCAACTTTACTGCAAAGTAAATACAAGTTGAGGATTTATCATTATTTCATGAATTGTTTCTATCACTCTCTGTTAAAGTGTGGCATGACAGTGGTTTGTTGCTGCTGTGACACTACGTCCCATTGTCAGTCATACACCTCACACCAGAAGCTTCCTCAGGCCCCACGTTGTGAATTGTGAACACCAATGAAGTCTCCCGGTGTTACTGAAGCGTGAAGATAGAAAGGAATGAAGAATCCGGACGCTGGTGGTGAAATTCATAATAATTGGTTGTTTATTAGAAAAAAGTTTATCAGGAAAAAATGTCTGGAAATGACAAAGTTCTGTAGGTAAAATCGTAACTGGCAGAGTTGATAAGTTCATTGGATAAGACACTTGTTTAACTCTTAACATCTTGTTGAAAATTTTCTACGTCCAAAGCCCAGTCCTGTAATGATTGAGCAGAAAATGGCTAAAAATGGTTTGTTTATTCAAATGTTTATAGTCTTTACTTGTGGGCAGAATGTTGTGAAAATTGGCAGTATTGCCAGAAAGACTCGTGCGTTTTAGGATTTTTGGCCATGTTTGTTTACGTGCGGCCTCATGCTCTTTAGGACTTCAAGAGTTAAGATGGGCTCACGGGTCAGGGTCTGGGAGATTATCAAAATATCTTTCAAATAGGGTTCCTGGCTTGGAGAAAATTGGCGACAGTAAGTCAACAATTTTGCATACCTTTATACACCCGCCTGATGCGGGGGAAGAGGAACCCAGAAATCACAACTTTTTACACCCACACTTTTTCAATAGCCGGTCTTGATAGCATAGAGGTTTTCCTTTAAATCAATCCTCAGCAGCCCCCTACTTATGCTTTTATAAGGGGGTGACCCCTGGGGTCAGCTTAAACATCCCTGAACCAGCTGTGGATATCCAGCCATCTCTTGATTCCCAGTGCCTTCTAGACTAACTAGAATCTGGCGACAATTGCAATCTCCGCTTTTGTCTGAATTTGAAAACAACTTTGTGAGTTTAAACTATTTTGAACATATTGTAGCTAATATTTTATTTTAATTCCCTTTTCACCGGCCACGATCTTAAAATAATTCCATGTTTGTAAAATCTACCATTCATGGTATTACACTGCTATGAACTTCTAAATATAGTTACTTAAATTTATTATGATTGATACTTAGCTCCTTTTTTCGAGTTGGCAATCCTGCATCAGCCCAAAGTTTTGAAATCCCCCCCCCCAAAAAAAACGGGTTAGCAACAGGAAACAAGATACGGGATGAAAAGTCATTCATAAAGTTCAAAGGTTATTATTGATTAGCATATTATATATATAGGTATTATCTAAGGTAAACTTAAACAAATACGAACCCACTGTGACACCAGTGTCACATACACTTTAATTGATCTGCACAGTCTCTTATATAATATTATATTTTATCCTTGATTTTAACTCATGAAGTGTACTAAGTGACATCTACTGAACACCCTGGTGCAGTCACGTTACTGTGTATCAATTTGCCTACCCAGAATCCCACATAATGTTCCTTCAAGTAGAAATGGGTTCTTAGGGGTTAATCTGTAGTTTTATATCATAGATCATTCCAAGAATTTTACATAAAAAAGGATGTCAAAATCAACATCCAGGACATCACTATAAAATTACACCCAATAAAGACTTTTGGGTGAAATGAGACTGAAATAGTTTAAGAAACACTGATCTGGAAGAACTAAGAAAGCAAACAATTCTCTCAACAGTTTATCAGCCTAAAACAAATATAAGGAAGTGTTTATCTGTTATTACTTGTATCACATGGGTCACAAGGAGTGGAACATTCAGAAGCAAGACACAAATCATGACTCAATAGGACATTACAAGTGTCTGCATACAAACAAACAAAAATGGACATTTTACACATTATGACTATATAAAGATCGGTACAAATAGACAATTGTTTTTAATTCTTTAGACACCCAGTGAAATATAGATATATTAACTGAACATAGGCTTGTAGTGCATTTTTGTTTTAAATAGGACAGTTTTAGGTTTTGAAATATGGGCTCAACATTATTCAACTTGAAAACAAGTATTTTAGTCACGGGGAAAAAAGTTGTCTTGTATGATTATCACAAAACAAACATTTAATTTTCTAAAGGACTGTCAATTAACTAAAATTACTACATAATAATTGATAGTAAAACATTTCCTACAATAATCATTAAATATACATTCAAAATCTTACTTCCAGGATCCAGTTACTTTTCTCATCCAGTTTACAGATTTTATTAGAGACAAGAAAAACTGTAAATAATCCAGATTCTGATCATAGTTCCTTCTAAACTGTGCACGTGTGCGTGCACACGTGCAGTTTTGCTACCAAAAGGTTAGTTACGTAAAACAATGTAGTAATTGACAAGTATGCTTATACTTAGTGAAAACTAATCTCTAAGCTGTTTCTGTTAACTAGTCAGCCAGTCTTTCAAATATCACTCATTGATGCTTTAGTTAATCAAACTACAAACTAAACAGTTCAGAATATAGAAGAAAATCTCAACTAAATGTTACTTCATAGAATGCAATCCTAGTTGTATTATATCAAAACATGCCAATACAGTTTTATTATTAGCCATGAGATAAGCTGTGCCAAAATTATCTTGAAACAATTTCAAGATTACATTTGCACAGGTATTCAGTGCATACATACTTTTAACACAAGAAAAAAATGTGCACAACAAGATTTTCCTATATACTGACTACTAAAAATTAGAAGGAACATTGGTCCTGATCCTTAAAGAATATTTGCTTTTCATTCATTTAATTTCAACTGGAAGGGGGAAAAAAGGCCAAATTTTGTAACTAAATCTCTAAACCGAACTTCCACGTTCATGGCTTGATACTACTTAGGTATGGAACTAAAAAAAAAATTTTTTACAAATTTTTTTAGTTTGCACCCCTCAAAGTTCCGGTTAACAAGCTTTATTTGTCATACAATATTAAATTACTAGCCAAACAAGTTCAAATGCCCTAATTTTAAATAAAAAATTGCAAAAACTAGACTTTTCTCTCCCAATTTGTTGCATCTGGAATATAGCCTTGAGCCTTTGTTACATTCTGTCTTGTATCTCACACCTGCATTCATAACTCTTAAAAAGACACGCATGGCACCTGGATAAATAATACACGTCTGGTAACCTATACATATCAATAACAATCTAAAATCAAGTTAATGCCCAGGACTTGTGTTGTATATATTTTATTTTAAACCTTCCCCTAGATCCATTGAGTATGCATACCAAATTTGGTTGGGCAAATCATTATCAGGGTGAGAGCGACTGCAGAACAGACATTTTGCACAGATATACAGATGTTTGGGGCCTACTGCAACCGTTTTAGGCACTGGATAAAGTCAAAAGAGAAGTGGTTCGGCTGAAAATCGACCATTGTAAAATAATAATAGATAGAAGACAAAAGATATTTTGATCCTTTAATAATTAAAAACGTCCAATAGCTACAAAGAAAAGTCTGATCTGAATTTAGATAAATGAAAGTGTCTATCAAGATGGAGTTATCTTCTGATAAATTGACCTAATAAAAGGTTTACTGACAACAAATCATTTAAATTGGATAAAATCAATTATTTGGTTAAAATAAATAAAAACATGCAAAAGATAATTCACTAAAAGTTTTGATCAAAGGCCAAAATGTTGGTTGTTGAAGCTGAATCTGGGTTGGCATGTTGTAAATTTAAAAAAAGAAATAATAAAGTTTAAAAGCTTCATTAAAATCAATCCCTTCTCTACCCAAAGAGAAAAGCATAGATTTCAAATCAAGATGCAAACTCTAAACATCTAGTATCATTTTACAATGGTCGATTTTCGGTTGAACCACTTTTTAAAAAACTAGTTCCTAAAACGGTGCCAGTAGGCCCCATATATATGCTGTATATGTGTGCAAAATTCACACATGGAATCCCATTTAACAAAAAAACATTTTTTTAAATTGTGGGGTCCACGTTCGCAATTATCTGATTTCCATCTATTTCTATATAATACTAAAAGTCTGATTCCCCCAACCAAATTTGGCATGAAAACTCAATGGACCTAGGGGAAGGTTTTAAAACAAAATATATATGACACCATACAAAGTCAACTAGTGTATCAGTAAATGAACAAGTTCTGAACAGCGGACAGTAAAACAAATTTGATTGCCAACAATAGTAAGTTAGGTCTAAAAAAAATTTCTTTTAAAATAAAAGTTAGTTACCAACTATATTTACAAAGAACAACCTTTAATTAAAGAAATATCCAAAGAGTATATTTCAGTCATTCATTACTACCAATTAAATGACATTACCAAACTATTTAAAATCAAAGCCTTTAATAACTGGAGAAAAAAAAAGGATAATGCTTAAAGTTTTAAGCAATCAACATTTAGACATTAGTTTATATTCCTCAACATAAAAATATTTCAAATTAGAAAAATGAAAATAAAAGCTTTTACTAGTACATGTCTACCTCCCTTCCAGCCAGCTCAATCAAGGACTTATTTTTTTAAGGGGGGGGGGGCTCTTTTGTGAATTGAATTAAAGAAAAAACAAAATATTTACCAAAAAGTACAAGGGACGCAACTTTAATCAGAAGTTATTCCCCATGAATTACTTTTTTAATTAATCACTTGAATGAATAAAGTAATACCACTTATTCGACAGAAAAAAGTAACTTTTCAAATCATAATTGTAAAACTAATAGCAGTCTAATTTTATTTGAATATCAAAAACATTGTAAATGCAATGAAAACAATATTAAAGTTAAATAAGCAAGTGTTGTCTTTCTTTACCGTATGAAGTATTGTTTTTGCATTTAATTAAAAATATTTTGGCAGTACCACTAGTTGGTAACCAAGAAAATAATTGTATTTTACACCTAAATTGACAATTTTTATAACATTTTTTAATATATAAATGACAAACTAACCTGACCTCTAAAATGTCAGATCAGACAATGATAAATTCACAAAATAAATTATTTTATCACAACTTTCTCCAATATATTTTTTAAAAGATTTCTATGAAGTATGAACAATTGAAAATAGAGTTTTGACAAACTTAATTGAATATTGATATTTCAACAATAATCTTTGTAGTGCTCAGAGTTTTCATTATATGAATTAATTTGAAAATTAGTTTATGATTTTGTGGATACCTGCAGCAGGATTGGTATTTGGTACTTTTCAGGAGCAAAATTGAGTAAATTTGGAACTGAAGGAAAAATTTGGTACTACACACGAACAACATAAATATACATGAACAATAGATAAAAGAATATGTATTTTAATTCATTTTTTCTGCACGCTTAGTCTGATGATGGAATTCAAGTTATTTGATTATTTTGGTACTGAAGCTACTTAATTTGGTCCCAAGACAATACAAATTTGGAACCCTGGCCTGCAGAATAAGTATCAACAAAATACTAAAACAAATACACTTACTACACTGAAAATCGTGTTATTTCTTCAATGAAATAGCAAGTAACTACGAACAGAAAAAATAGCAAGTTTTCTTCGCCTTCAGTTTAGTAAGAAATTAAAAACCTGAGATTTTCATTCGTTCAAATTGTTTGTTTTTTTAAATGTACAGACAAATGCGTTTCTAAATTAAACTAAAACTACCCGTGTAAAAAAAAAATGACGGTATTTATTATTCACGTTTGGATCGGCACTTCCGCCTAGGATCAGAGTAATGTATCTGTGCGCTCCAGACAGAAAAAGAAGTCACTGTTCATTATGTTATCCAGCTTTATATTTCGTATTCTTTAAAATCAAAAAGTTCAATATTATTTTTCCACCTTCAAAGCCAACTCATTAAATGTAGTTCTGCCTAGATTTTAGCAGGTTGGAAAAGATTTTTCTCCTTAAAACAGACGAACGAACGATCGCTCAGTGACTAAAAACAAGGACGAGGGGGGGGATAAATAGCTGTGTTTAAAAAGCTACGCATAAAACATAAATAAGCAACGTTGATAAAATTAATTAAAGTTATTTCTATTTTTGGTAAAAAAAAAAATAAAAATCCATACACTCCGCCTGATTGCAAATACTTTACTATAACTACACGAAATGAAGCTTACTAATTAATTCGCAATATCACCCATGATAGAAATGCAATAAAAATTACTATAATACAATTTGGGCCAATTGTGACCTTTCCGGTTTCCAAATGGCTGCCGCCCCAGTGGTCGAGGCTGATGGCGAATTTAAAATCAAAGAAGCAGATTACAATTTCAATTTTTTTTAAATTCAAAATTACTGAAGGTGAAGGACGTGTTGATTTAGCAGAAATGAAAAATGCTGTGTCCGACCTAAAGGTGGTAATAGGCCTGGCTGGACACCACCTACAACATCCATTGTAAAGCAACAAGAGATTTTCTTTCTTTTTTACCTGTAAACTGGAAATTACATTCAGGGACTTTGAAACACTAAACACCCAAAAATGCCGATTTGACGAATCTTATCTTGTCGTTTGCATCTTTAAATTCGGCCGGAGCGGTGGCCATTTTGAAATGGGAAAGGTAACAATAGCTTAATTTGGGAATCTGTTTCACAAGAATATGCTAAAAATGCTCTTTTTGGTAAATCTAAATAAAATTTAAAAAAACAAAAACAACAAAAAAAAAATGTTTACCTTTTAAAAAATTATATCTCAAGGTTTCAGGCGCCCTAGGCGAGACTTGAAAATTGCGCCCCCCGCTTTAACGAACGACTATATTTTATTTTTAGTCAAACGCCCAATGGACGGACCGGTCCGGCTTAAAGAAAAGAAAGATCTATTCTATAATTAAAAAATAAATAAAAGTTTAGTAGTAGGGAGTAAGAAGAGAAGCCAAGACTTTTGTTGGTAGTGTAATGTCATCATGATTTGGTTAATCACCTCGTGGTTCTAGTTTTTAGCCATAAACTACATAATTTACCCTAAACTTATTTATTATCATTAGAACTTATTTAATAACAGTTTATCTCAATATCAAGATGATCCAATGGTGATTGGTGACCAATAACGTATTTACTCGAGTACAAGGCTATCTCGAATATAATGCGACCCCCACTTCTTTTTGTAGCTGAAAATCACTAATATGTTTTTTTAATACTCTAATAATGCTACCCCCCCCCCAATTTTTTTAATATTAAATTTCTTGCATTAAACACGAGTAATGGTATTTCCTGGAGAGAAAATAAGCCTAGAATATACGATTTCTTAGTCAGCAAATTCAAACTAAATACAAAAATTAAAACATTTTAATAGGGTAAATAAATAGGCTTTTTTCTATTTTCTTTTACAATTAAAGTGGGGGGAAAAAGGCTCATCTGCCACAGTTTGAAAACTATGTAAAGAAAAGAAACATGTGGGCTACTTTCTACTTTTGTTACCAAGTAGAAATGATAGATTTCTTTTTACCTAAAATTGAGAATTGATGTCCTTATTTATCAAGTTAAATATTGGATTAAACTTCTATAAAGAAACCTACTTTGTGATATCCATTGAAAAAAAAAGATATAAAGTAAAGAAAGATAGACTAGAAGATAGGATTTCTTAGTCACAACCAAATAAAACTTTAAAAGCTTAAAATATTGATAGGTAAATATAGTAAGTTTTTCTTATTACAAATAAAACTTTAGCAAATAGAAATTATATATCAGAAAGAAAAAAAAAGCAAAGAAACATGTGGGCTACTTTCTACTTTTTTTACCAAGTAGAAAAAAAAAAGAAAAGAAATGATAGATTTTTTAAAACCTAAAAATTGAGAATTGATGTCCTAATTTATCAAGTTAAAATACTGGATTAAACTTCTATAAAGAAACGTACTTTTTTCTGATCCATTGAAAAAGAAAAGAAAAATGGAGAGAAAGAAAGATAGACTAGAAGATAGGATTTCTTAGTCACAGCCAAATAAAACTGAATTTTCTAAAAGATTAAAATAATAGGTAAATATAGTAAGTTTTTCTTTTTTATTACAACAGATGAAACCTAAGTAACTGCCACTTGGGATTGAAAAAGCAGAAAGTCTAAGAAACATGTGGGCTCCATTCACTTTAACTTTAGCAAATAGAAATTAAGAAATATATCCCCGAAACAGTTCCACGGCAACAACTGAAGATCCCTACAAGAAAATAATTATATTTATCATATAAGATCTAATTCTGTGTAAAACATAAATCCATCTAAACATCTCTCATTAACAGTTATTAATGAATAATTGACTTACATGACAATGAAATAAACGAATAAAACAGAACATTAAAACATCTGCAGGAAAGATATTTAGTTTTAAAAAAAAAAACATTTTTCGTAGTAACACCCTGAAGTTTTAAGACTGTAAGACTTATGTAAATATAAAACTTATATTAAAGAGAAAAAAAACTATTTTTTTAAAATCCTTTCTTTTTTTTTAGTAACAACTTTAGTGTTTGAAGCTACAAAGCTTTCTAGACACACACATATATACACACACACACACAATAAAGAAAAAAAAGAAATAGATTCTTTTACCTAAATATTGTCTATTAATTAACGTCCTCATCTGTAATTTTCTATCAAATCTGCATTAAACTTAATAAAGAAATGTATTTTGGCTATTTTTCGATTCGGTCATCCATTAACGTTTTCGTCAATTTAAACCATTGGCGATTTTTGTTACGGAAAATTATACGCGTAAAGATTTTATTTCTTCATAAAACCTGGGTTTTGTCTATTCTTTCAGCACAGAACTTATTTAAATATATTTTTTCTGATCCATTGAAAAATGAGAAAGAAAGACTAGAAGGTACGATTTTTAGTAGTCAAGTCAGCCAAATTAAACCGAATAAAAAGAAACCTTAAACATTTATACTGATAAATAAATAACTAGGTTTTTTCTATTTTATTTTATTTCATTTTCTTTACAAAATGAACAAAAGAAAAACTTCCAATTCTGGTTTGAAAACTAAAAAGTGTCAGTGGTTTTTGGGGACATTTCTTTTTTTAAAAGTGTTTATTTATCATTTTTTGCTTCCAATAAAAACGAAAGGAAGGCTCGAAACCAAGACTAAATACCGGAACAAAGATAATAGAGATACTCACCAGAAACCAATAATAATAAAATGCCTAAATAATAAGCAAAAAAATCGAAGAAAGGTTCACAATTTTATCCTTTTTTGCATCAAATATTTTGAATCCGTTTGGCTAAAAAGCGCACAGCGTACAACATGGCCGCCGCCAACGCTGTTCAACTCGTCAATGCTGAAAAAAAACTGACGACAGCGCCGCCTAACGGAGCCAATGTGCACAAAAGGGTGAGATAACTGAAACAGTGTTGAAAACTCAAAAAAATACTTTCGCGCTAGTTTGACTGCCAGAAAACGCTAAATTTTTAAAAAATAGCCGGAAATGGCCAAAGGCCACCAAAAAGAAATAGCCAATAAACGGTTAAAAATGGCTAAAATGTTTAAGCGTAAACGCGCCAATTTAGCGCTTTTTTGCACTGCCAAAACAAGAAACGCGCTGAATCTAGCGCGAAACGCGCTGAATTGGCAACGCTGAACTGAAACAAGGTAGGCTCCAAGTTTACGTGCGTAAAATGGAGATAACTCCTGTTAGCCTTAAGAGGCTTACAGGATTATCTCTCCCATGTAATTTACTGATACTCTTTCAACAACAGAAAAAAAACTTTGCTTCCATACAAACCCTCAACGTTTCACACACCCGCCCACTTGATGTTAAAAACGACGCACAAATAAAAACAACTTTATATTCATACAAACCTTTAACGTTTCACACACTCGCTCCCTCCGTATTAAAAACGGCGCACAAATAAAATAAATAAAAACTTTATTTTCATACAAACCTTTAACGTTTCACACACTCGCTCCCTCGGTGTTTAAAAACGGTGCACAAATAAAAACAATTTAACAATTTAACAATCTAATTTATTCAAAGCAATAACAATATAATTTACGTTCTCTTTTTCTTTCATGGGGGAGATAATCCTGTAAGCCTTAGTTCATTTTACGCACGTAAACTAGGATTCTACCCTAAAACAATACTTTGTGATTGTCAATTGAAATAGTTTCATTACTGGCTGCTTGTCCCCGGAGGACTACAAAGATCATTATTTCACCAAGTAGCTTACAAATTATGGTAAAAGTTTTTCTTTTACAGAGCAGTCACTATATTAACTCTGAATCTATTCTACTATTCATATAGCGCAGTGACCGCCAATCTTTTTATGCGACTTTTGTGAGGGGAAAATTTCCGTAGCGCCCACTAATATATTAAAGCCAATTAATAGCCATTTTAAATGGCTAAAAGTGGCTAACATTACCAAAAATGGCTAAAATTGCGTAGATTTCATTTCCAGGTAACTGGGCAACTGTATACGCCAAGAAACTCGTGCAAAGGCTTCAAAAAGTAAATATACAATGTACTTATCATTATCATATATTAAGACATTAATTTTTAAAAAATGCGGTATCGCCCAGGTTGGTGACCACTGATCTAGAGCGTCCGAATTGTGAAGTTACAATATTGAAGAGAAGAAGGGAGAAAAAAAAGCAATAAAAAAATCTCAACCAAAACTGTCAAAATAGGTTTCTTCAATTTTTAAGTGGGTCTGGCTGGCTGGCTATGTATCGTGCGTACAGGCCACGCGAATAGAGGGTTGTAAATTTAAACATTTACTCCTTATTATGTCTAGAAAAATATTTGAAAATCTCACCCCTAAATATGTTGGGTTTTTTGGAGGGGGGGTTTCAATTTACAATGTAAGTTTATGCTAAATTGGTTCCTTAGTTTTTTGATTTGCGATTCAATTCAAATAACCATTAGTATCATAACTAACTACCAGGTAAAATGTTATAATAATGTTTTTTTGTGCGTGTGTTGTTTCCCAAGGTTGGTCCTGTCACTTACTTGTACAATCTATGATACTACGTGTCAATTAATAAAGTTAATGCAACCAATAAACAGATACTCACTCATCCGATCAAGGAAATACTACCCATATGTTCTGAGTTCTAGATTATTAAATACCCGTACTAACGAGCGGGTTAAATTGGGGTAAATTGTGTCCAAAAAAAATATAATGAAATAGATAGAGATAGATAGATGGAAATCAGATAGTTTTTGAAAATTCCAAAAACTTTTCAAGTTTTTAGCGAGTGGTTCAATTTTCAATGTAAATACATATACAATGCTAAATTGGACCCTTATTGTGTGTCCGTCAGGCAGTGGTGTATCTAGGGTTCTCAGCGCCCGGGGGCAAAAATAATTTTGTCCCCCCCCCCCAAAAAAAAAACGTTTTCATTATTTATTTTGTGATTCATTACCCACTTAATGACAATAACATGAAGAATTAAATACCACCTTACATAGGCTAAGGCTTAAAATAAAGTCCACTATAACATTTAATTAGTACTATAAATTGAATTAAAATATTACTTATTTTATTAAACAAATTTTCTTTTCTATGACTTTTTTCCTACCCAGGAAATCAAAGTCGTGACTTTTCTTCCTATTATGTTTTTTTAGGTAGCTCAGGGTAACGCTACATTGTGACTTTTGTTCCGGGATTCTCTTTTTAAATATATTGTAGACTTTGCGCCCCTTCACACTTTCGCCCGGGGGTGATTGTGCCCCATCGCCCCCCTCTTGCTACGCCACTGGCGTAAGGTTAGCAGGTTAGATTTAGCTGTTGTCATGAAAACGGCATTTGTCATGTCTATCAGGGTGTCTGTTGAGAATAGTTGTATTATTAGACCCCCCCCCCTTGTCTGATTAGTGGTTGTGATGACAGATCAAACTGTTGAGTAAAGGAAGGTTGTCCCATATCAAAACAAGAGGAAACTATTGTACCAGGACTCATATTGCGATTAAATAAAGAGAAATGTTATATACACATCTAACTATATATTTTACATACAAAAATATGAGTTATAGCCAGAAATGTAGATTTTTTTTAAAAACTCATATTTTAAAATTTTCTTATTGCAAACAAAAAAAACAGATTAAAAAAATCTAAATTTAAAAAAATGTGGGTACTTAAAATCTTTTGTGAATCCCCCCCCCCCCGATATTTAGATTAAATGTGATCTAAGAATTGATGATGGTCCTGATTTTCAAATAAGGTCTGATTCAGTAAATACATCGTTCAAATCCATGATCTCTTATTGGGGCCAAAGGCCCCATTTAGCCCTTCTGCATGAACAAGATGGAAATACACCTGTAGGGCAGGTTTTCTGCTAGATATTTGTAATCTTTATTCCTGAGGTTTCTGGTGGCCATCACCGGGTATAAAGTGATAGCAAATTTCAAATCTGTGGACTGCAAAAATGATGAAACATGAAAGTGAAGCAGGAGCCATGGTCATGGGAATGCTGCTATAGGGATGGTCCTATGGGGATGGTCCTATGGGGATGGTCCTATGGGGATGGTCCTATGGGAATGACTGACTCTCTTAGACGTGTTGTTAATGATGAATTGTAAATATATAAAAGTTTTGATTTGTCAAATATCACTTTAATATATGAATGCGATTTTGTAGTAATTTGTGCAAAACTTCACGAAAAAAAAGTTTTCGTCTTCGGCAGACTGACTGACCCTCTCCCACTTGACTAGACTACACGCGCCAGATGGAGGACAAAGAGCTTAAAAGCCAGACTGTCCAGCGTAAAGTGGCATAGCAATTAATGGCGTTCAAGTTCTGGTCGAAGCTGTTTATGTTCACTTCGCACTAATGCCCTTGGGAAAGGCATGAATCTAACACCCACCCCCCGCTATGAGTAAAATAGCAGAGCAGATTGGGCTCTCTAGTCTTGGGACCAGTCTAAGAGACAGACGACTCAGATTCCAAACCAGGGAGTGGAGTCCCCTTAAGACGGTAGGATGATAACTAGGATGTCCTTCGAGCAGCTCCTGCAGCTCCTGCAGCCAGGTTGATGCCAGACATATCGCACTCCTCTCACCTTTGGACTGCATCAGCGAGGTCGAGAGGAGGATCTCCATATGCTTGCGCCCAGGCTTGTGCCCTGGAGAGGTCACTTCAGTGTCATTCCATTGTCTGTAGAGATAAAAGGAGACCTTCTTCTTCTTCTTCTTCTTCTTCTTCTTCTTCTTCTTCTTCTTCTTCTTATTCTCCATCTTCTTATTCTCCTCCTCCTTCCTTTTTCTTTTTGTTCTTCTCCTTTTTCTTTACCATCTCCTCCTTCTTCTTCTTCTTCTTTTGAAGAATTTTCAAAAAACAAAAAAAAATTTTCGAGACATAATGAGGAGTAAATGTTTAAATTTTCAGCCCATTTGGCTCCATTGGTGTGGCCTGTATGTGCAATACATACATAGACTAGCATTCTAAGGAAAATTATGAATCACTGCCACCCATATACGCTGTGTTGGGGTGATCAATTAAAAAATTGGAAAAAGGGAGTGTTCACTAAAAAAGGTTTGAATTTTCAAAACACAAGTGGGCACAAATTAGTAACCAATTTAGCATAAACTTACATTGCATATTGAACCCGCTCTAAAAACCTATTTAATTTTTAAAAAAAACAAAACATTTTCCCTACTCATTGAGGGGAGTGTGTGTGCCAAATTTCAAGTTTCTACTATGAACGGTTAGGGCTGGACGAAGTCCGCATACATAGATAGATGCATATAAATGTCAGAACACATTAATAACTTAATAAATTAATCAGTGCTGTGGGTAGTGGTGATTAATAGCCAGCCAGCCAAACCAACTTAAAAACTGAAGAAACCCTATGTTGACAGTTTTGGTGACAGTTTTAGTTGACAGTTTCTAATACTTGTGTTTTGATTCTTTGCAATAGAATTCAAAAAATAAACTCAACTATCAGTAAATGCTAGAAGTTAAAAATCTATCCATTTAATGAATGGTGTGACTTTTTCTCTTTGTTTCTTTGTTTCTCTGTCCGTAATACATCATAAAAGATAAAAATTATATTTTGCTGATGAAAATATCTCCAACCCACATTTGAAACAATGGATCTTTCACTTAAACAAGGCACTTTTCAATAAAACCTCAGATGAAATTTCTAAGCTGTAAACATTTATTTACAATATTAATAGCTTTGAAGTAGTGAACCATTTTGTTTTAAAGTAAGTAAGAAAATGTGAAGAAACCTCTCAAACACCACAGAAAAACAGTAGATACTTTTACCAAATGCATTATAGCCTTCAGTA
>VCCN01005113.1:1026539-1048875 GCA_006491835.1 Architeuthis dux | reverse complement strand
AAAAAAAGAAATGGATTTAAATCATAATGCTAATCAATCGACAATATCTTTTTTCAATTAACTTTTTGATGGTTTTATTTCATTGGACTTGGAATAATCACTGAAAATTTGGTAAGTGTACATTTAATATTTAAAGAGATATAGCAATTTATTTACTGCCCATTGTATTTTTTGTTCAGCTAGAGCCGATGTTAAATTCTTTTCAGGAAAGACAGACACATTGCTAGTCAAGTCAGGCAGGCAGGGAACTTATCAAATTTGTCTCTTAGGGAGGAAAGAGTTAAATTTCAAGACTAGTGCCTTGTCATTTAGTAATGCAATTAAAGAATGCCTAGAAAAGCATGGATTGAATTATACAGAATTTAATTGCATTGGGAACTGATAATGCCTCAGTAATGACTGGTATCAAAAAGGGGGTTCATTAATCTATTAATTAGATGTGTTTGTCATTCCCTTCAACTGGCAGTATCACATGCTGCAATTGAATATCTGTCTAGAAATTTGGATTCTCATGATAAAGGAAACTTACAACTGGTTCTCATACTCAGCCGTTCACAAGACAAAATACAACCAAATTTATGAAACAATTAACGAAGGAAACCAGCCTTTAAAGCTGGTTCAAGTTCGTGCCACAAGATGGTTGTCGATAGAATCCGGATTCTACAACAGTAGAACATCCAACCACGTGGGAGAGCCCTTTTCTCCAGTATGGACAAAATGTTATATTTACCTCCACAGCGTTTTCGCTCCCGTAAATGTACAACGCAACAACGTGATGTCCCTCACATTGACGAGAAGAAATACTGGCATTAAACAAGAGTCAATAAGAAATTTGAGGCTGAAACCCAAGATCCCACAAAATTATTAATAGATTTATTACATCTTGTTAACTTTCTCTATTCCATTATTCTTTTACCTGGAAAGACACTTAAAAGAGGGTGAATCAGTACATTACTTAGATCCCAAGCCAAACCTTGGATACGAATGTAAAAAAGAACTGATTGCAAACTTCCAGAACAAAAGGAAAAAGACAGAGCTCGATGCATCAAATTTGTGGTTGAGCTTATAAAACAAATTAAGCATTGACTGCCTGATAACTTTCGGGTTCTGGAATCCATGAATAATTTCAGCAGAAGAGAATGCTTAAAACCGGTTAAACCTGAGATTATTGAACTTGCAAAAATGTTTATCACAGATGCAGAAACACTAGTGTTGCTTTTCAGTGGAAATGTTTAAGAAATGTGCAATGGTCCCAGGTTTCTGATACAGTTTCTTTCTGGAGCGAATTAAATTAATATTGGGTTGCCACAGGAGAAAACCCATTTGGGAGTATTTCTTCATTAGCATTAACTGTGCTTTTGCTATCTCACTCCAATTAACAGAAGTTTGGACCATTAAATATGGACTTATGAGAAATGAGAAATGAGAAATGCTGCTACATGATATACTGCCATGGGAGGTCATTTCCGGGCTAACACCTGGGCAGAAGTGGAAGTAGCCCTGGTGACCTCAGGAAAAATGCATATGTGTGGGTGTGTAAAAACAGGAAATAACAAGTGTGGGCATTCAAATACCATAAAAGACAGGCCGCCCGTTCAGACAGACGCAGAGTCGAGAGAAGAGCCGAAACAGAGACTCAGAAGCAGAGACATACCACCCACGCCTAGGAAGGCACGAGATCGGTGTCCCTGGGAGGGGGGGGGGCACAGGCTGTCGGCCCTCGTTACCTCTCTCCCACTCTTCATTCTCCACCACGACACAATGTATTTTTATGAAATAAAAAATATGTCCTCATATTTTTGTAAACAAGTTTTGAGTTTTCCTTTTTCTCAAGTTCACGATTTTCCTCCGGCAAATGGGTAACCCAACGACGAGACATTTCATGTCGGCAGAACATGTAAAAGTCGAGTATACAACACAATTACAAGCTACCAAATGAAATATGCCAAAAGATTGGCACAATGGAAACAAAGCATCAGAAATAGAAGAAGTTATCGAGTGGGAGATTAACAGATTTTGAGTAAATATAGAAAAGATACATAACCACCACAAATAAGTGGAAACCAAATTAAATCACCTGATTTCTGCAAACGTACTGATAGTATTTTGCATCTTCCAGAAAGAACTAGTATTATAAAAAACCCAAAAAAAACAACAAGAAAAAACAGCCACAATTATATCACTGAGAATTCAAATTTACTGTGCGACAATTTAACAGGGGGGGGAAATAGTTTTTTTGTACAGATGTACCAGACGTTATGAAGCATCAAATTATTTCGCAAAAGGAACAAAGCAGATGTAGAAGATAACACAAGATGTCTATCCTCAACACAGCCTAATACTAAGAAACTTGTGGAAGAAGTGCAAGCCCAAAAATCCTGCAGAGACCAAACAATAGTGTGCAGTGAAAGAATTTTTTAGAAGACGGTGAACGTGTATTTTTTGTTGTGTGTATTTTTTCTAACTGCAACGATTTGGCCTACACCGGTGTGCCATTTTAGAAATACAAAAAACAAACTCTTGAAGAAAAATGAGTAGTATTGCATGGCAATACATTCAGATTTTTTTAGATAATTTTCTTTATACTATGTCACCGGCCATAATAAAATAACCTGGGATCCTGATCCGATCATTCCAGATCGTCTAAACACTTACTCTTCTGAACTTAAATTTATCAACTGCAACAGAGACACATTCCTACATCAGCATATCACTGAGCCAACAAGATACAGGCTAGAGACCAACAGCCAACTTTTTTGTGAACACAACCCGACTCCGGAGGGCTTGAAGGATCTCCTTGAAGATTCCAAAAAGCAGCTGCCAATGCCCTCTCTACCACCATTGATGCTGCTCTGAACAACAATTATCCCAGCAACTGGGAGCATCTCCACGGTTTCACTGTTCTTGCACTCTGACTCCAGGGACAACGAAGGAGGCGACAGTAGTGAAGAACAGAATCAGGGCCTTCAACCAGTCAATGATGCCTGCCATGTCTACTATTGCCAACAGCCAAAGTCGCACTTGTGACCACACACTCAGTCAGTAGATGATAGATACGAAAATACGGCTAGAAATCTGCTGTGCATATGACCAGTAGGTGACACAGGCAAGATGAAGTCAAGAAGGCTTGGTTTGTTCTGAGCGTTCACGTCCTGGTGGTCGATGCCAAACTAAATTTAGAGGCTGTCAATGTCTGTGCTTTTCCTTGTAGTGAGAGGTATCACACTCTGAAGCACTACAGTGTTATTATCCTGATAGATAAATGTTCAAAAGGCACAGTAATGAAGAGTGGGGTTAGTATTTTTGCCAAGAGCGACTTTGTTTCTGTGTTCTTGTTTATTGGACTGACAAAAACGTAGCATTATTTGGGCAATGACCTCTCTATGCCAAGCAAGTACACATTCACACAAGAATGCACACAAATCAGTTGGGTCTAAAGTTACCAATATATGCATTGTATGAGGAAAGGGAAGGGAAGAAGAAAAAAAAAAAAAAAAAAAAATTCAACTTTAACAGTCAATTTTTATTTATTGGAGTGAGTTCTTTCACTTTTCTTGTAGATATTTTGAAAATATCAATATAAGTAAGGATGCCAAAGGCCATAAAGAGAGAATAAATTTTGAAAAACCTTGTTTTGTTTGTTTGACTTTTAAAATGAACAGAGTCCAAATTCTTTTATTTCTAAATTTTAAGGTAATCGACAAAAAAACTTCCCTAAGCAACAGTATATAAAGAGAATAACTCAGTGAAATTAAAATGGTTTTACAGTTTTTTTAACTTTTATATTCCAAGGAGAAGGGGGGAGGAAAAAGAAAAAAAAAAGAAAAAAAAAAAAAGTAATGACTAGTGGCCATCTTATAAAATGGTCTTTGGTCAAGTACAGCTTCCAGAAGAAAAAGCAATTAGCTACCATGGACGGGTACTCAGCAATAAGTTATCAATGATTAAAAAATATTTTAAGATTCCTGAGGATATTCCAATCGGACAAGAGCCAAATGAACCCAGATGCACCAGAGATGATCAATCTCGGAAATTGTAGTTTGCATGGAAACTTCCAAAATGGAGAGAAAAACTGGTTGGAAGGTGGGCGATGTACTGAGAGCTCATTGGCAGTTGTTCGATGACTCACCAGCAAGGTGAGATGATTTCCTTGAGGTGACCAAAACAACATTTCCTCTGAAGTTCTGTCTCAATTGATGGATGGAAGACTTGATTGCAATAGAAGTGTGGCCTGCATTGCATTCAAATCCCAAAGTACCCACCATGCAATAAAAAGGCCTTTTCAACATAATTACAGAAATTAGACATCTTAAAGAAATCAAAAAAAATCTAAAAGACGACACAAGGAAAATAAGTTCAGACTACATTTATGTAAAAGCAGATAAAAATTAAACACCAAGGAATACAAAAAACTAATTAATTAGAGACCAGATCACAAAGGATTACAAAATAGAATCAACAAAAACGCATACAACATCACAAACCAGCTGAAAATTAGCGACAGGGGTCAGCTAAATAAAAAACAAGGAGGCCTATATCTTACTAAAAGTCCACAAGCCCAACAATAAGCTACCAACTAGATTAAATCGCTGGCTAGGTCTGGACGGTCCTCAGAACTAGTGTGTTCCCCTAGGGGGCCGTTGTCACCAGGAATAGAGGTAGGAACTCCTTCGGAAATGGCAAACAGGGTTTGCTCGGCCGGAAATTTAATGGTTGCTCCTTGTGGGGCATCATTATATAAAACATGTAATATATTAATCACATCAAAGGAATATAAGTCAAATGTAAGCAATAAAATCTGTTCAGTCTTGAATCATTCTGGGGAAAATTTGTCATGCAGGTCACAAAACTTAATTTACTTTTTGTCTTGTAAAAAAATGTAATTTACAATACGTAGGTGAAACTGTGCTTCCCCTAAACAAACGTATGAATATACACAGAACCAGCACTAAGGGCTGTCAACATGTAGTAGACCATTTTAAGGAAACCTGTACCAACTTCTTTTTCAATTCAAATTATTGAAAAGTTTAAAGGAAATGGATATAGGTTAGGTAGGGTTGATGACACAATACTTAAAATACAGCAGCAGCGGGAAGATGAGATTATTAAGACCATGCATGTAATTTATCCCTACGGACTGAATATTAAAGCTAAGAAGAGAAGCACGTGTGATGACGGGGAACGTGTTGGTATTCTTTTCCCCACTGCCACGCACTGGTAATCATCCAATACATTTGCATATTAATAGAAACCACAGAATCTGCCATTTCATGTGGAGATTTTTTCGATAAAATTAAGACATGTATAAATGATATTCTAGGATCTTTCAATTACATTAGAAAACTTCTTAAGCAAAAAAGATGATATTGAAGGATATAGCATCTAGAATAATGTTACAGGCAGATTTAATTTATAAGATGACAGAATATAATCAATGGTAAGAATAAATACTGGATATGCAAACTATACAAACCATCTATCGAAAAAGAAAAGAATTATTCCTCGAAATATCTGTGTAGTTTCATATGAACCTACCTAAAAGTTTTAATCATCAAGAAATCGTACTAAGATCAAAAGAGCATACGCCATTAGTAACATACAAAATGGGACAAACAGTACGAAGTAAAATATTTAATTACAAAAGAACAGTAGACTATAATTCTAAAGAACAATGGTGAAATAAATATTCTGGAGTGTGATTGCCAGGCCTTGCCTTTATGTGATAAAGATATTGGCCACATTAACAGGCAAACTAGAGATTGTAGCCAACTCTAAATTAAGGAAACTCCTCACCAAAGGTCCAAATTATAGAGAGCCAAAATGTTTGAATTATGGCAAACGTGTTAAAGAAATAATAAAATCATTAGATACTTTTATTCTGTCTATGAGAAATAAATATCAACTAACAGAATCCGCATTCGACCTATGGAAAGAAAAAGTTATTAGATTTGTAAATAAAAATAATCCAACGGTTAAAATACTTCAAACACCTCCCAAAAACTAGTCCGGTCCTTAAAAATCTTCAAGTATTAAAAGATCTCCAGGAAAAAATAAATTTCTTATAGTTCCAATTGATAAAGCAGCAAATAATGTAGCCTTTATCTGTAAGAGGCATTATCTTCAGAGGTTATTGTCGCAAGTAGGTATTATTGGATCACCATCTACATATGAACCTGACAATATTATTTTTAATAACATCGAACTATGTAAGAAATTAGGACTAAAGGTAGAGGATAATATAAACAAACTACCAAGTATGTAATGGATACCTAAAATGCATAAAAAAAAAAAAAAACAACAACCGGAGCTCGTTTTATAGTAGCCTCCAAAATTTGTAGTACCAAACCTCTTAGCAAAGTAGTTTCTAAAGTTTTTAAATTAATATACAACCAAATATATAAATTCCATAGTAAAAGTAAATTTTACAGTAATTTAAATCTGTTCTGGGTTGTAAATAACTCCATACCTGTTAAATCTGGATAGTATAAACGTATAAAGAGCTAAATCTATTTCAACATACAATTTTAGTACACTGTATACAAAAATCCCTCAAAGATCTCATTAAAGAATTAAACAACACAATAGACCTAACATTTGCAGGAGGTAAGAGTAAATACATTGGCTTTACAAACACAAAAGCTTTTTGGTGCAAAACATGCTTTACCAGTTCTATGCTTAAGGTGATTGTTAGCCACCTTATAAGTGAGAGTTACTTCCAAATTGGTAATGAGTTATTAATTCAAACTATAGGTATACTTACGGGATTAGATCCTGCCCTCTTTTGGGCAAATTTGTATCTACATAGATACAAATATAAATTTATCATTAATTAAAAATAATATAACTAATGCAGATGCATTTCACGGATGTACTGTTTATTGATGACACGTGTTGCCTAAATAATAAAGGCGAATTTAGTAATTCCTATAGGTCTATCTACCCCAAAGACCTTGAATTAAAATGTGAACATAGTGGAACGCATGCTACATTCCTTAATTTGGACATTAAAATTGAAGATGGTGTACTTGTTTATAAGCTATTTGACAAACATAATGCATTACCATTCGATATAGTCTGCAAGCCCCATAGAGAAAGTATTACACCATATATATTTTATGGGACTATACTTTCAGAATATTTAAGAATAGCTCAAGCAACTCTCAGATTGAATGATTTCTTGCCTCGAGTTGCTTCATTAGTGATAAGGATGGTTAACCAAGGAGGTGACATTCACAAAATATGTAGACAGTTTAATAAGGCAATGACTAGACATCCTGAACCTTTTAAACTTCATCAAGTTGACCCTAATGAAATAACTAAGAAAATTCAGGAATATCTTAAATGAGAGTGGTAAAATGGAACTATTAAAATATCTAAGCAAATTGTGTTAATATGGGTTTAGACACTAATGAGGTAAATTAGTGAGAAATTATGGTGTTAAAATAGTGAGGAGTTGGAAATCAACAACGAAGTATCCAAAATGTGAATGTCAAATGATAATTATTAAATATTTTTTCAATTAAGATAATTGGGTCCTTAAATAGAGGTCCGATTTTGGGCCTTTTGTTGTTTTTTTTACAATGACAGTCGCTTTTATTGTATACTTTCCTAGTTTTCCTCTTTGGGATGATCTTTTTTTTTTTAATAAAATAACACATATTGGAGGTATTTGTTAACCAGTATTACCTATCCAATGTTTTGACAGCCTTGCTTTTACTAAATCTAATAGTGTAATGAAATACACTCGGGTTGTGTATTCGTTCATCAGAAGAAATTTGGGGGGGATAGTATTATTAGTGCGCCTGGCTGGAGGGTGACAGATTCCGAACCAGGATTTGGGTCAAATGGTTGACTGGGTCATATGCAAGTCAGAACAAAGAAAATGTGTTCGACCAATCAACTCCAAAATTTTTTTGTGCGCCATGATTTTAAATTGGCCGGCAATTAGAGTTCAGCAGAGAACAGCAAGGGGTCATCAAGCTAAGAGCTTCACTCCCACCCATTAGGGTGGGAAGAGAATTTGAGGAAGAGAATTTGAGGAAGAGAACCAGAAAATATCAACAAAACAGAATACAACATTGGTTGATCTGCGCACCGACCCTGCATCGAAGCTATCAACAGAATAAAAGCAACCCGTATTTTCTTTGAGAATAATGAATTTTGTCATCTTTCTCTCCACCCACGTGGGGAAAGCGCTTTCTCCGGTATGGGCCTCCAGATTCATCCCTCCCACAAATGAGCAACCCAACGATGAAACGCGAGAAGAAATGCTGATTCTTCTACACTGAGGAACCTAAGTGAACACACTTAATGACTAATACCACCACTGGGGTAGGGGGGGGGCAGGCGATCCGCCCCTGGTGACACCAACCCTAGGTCCGCCACTGAGTACCACTGCATTCTTTTCAAGAGTTAATGATAATGTCTGGAAATAATATGATGATACTGTGTTGTTGATTAGCATACAGATAAGACATTGGGTGCTTATTATTGGGGCCTTGTGTCAGACTAAGCTAATCTTGCTAAATCTTAGCAGATAACACAGAGGAATTAAGAGGACATTCATATTAACACCAAACAGCATATTAGCACTAACCTGAGTATTACTCAAAGTCAAATTCGCCTGACATCTAGGCATGAATAGCTGACTTCTGAGTCATGTTTAGAGGACATATGGAGCTATGAATAATTGGGGATTCATGCTGACCTCACATTTGAAATCATAGAAATCGGCTGATTTTGAAGAATTAGCCCAAAGTCAAAGAAATGTACTTAACATGAATGTAAATATCCCATTGAATCTTTTATCAAATAATCTAAAAAGATTTTTAAAAACTAAACACTACAAACCCAGATTGAGGTTATTTTCTGGGTTTACCAATTCATGCTGTTCAAATTCTTCCTGATGACTTTGGAAACAACAGGTCTGAATACCTCAATGTACTTCTCCACAGTTTCCATAAAGATGCTTTCGCAAATGCACAACCTGTTTCTTGAATTTTTTTCTTGACAACATTCTACAAGGTTCTCATCATATCCTAGTCCAGCCAGAACTGTTGGGTTCTTTTGATGAAGTTGTGTAATTTTGGGAGTTGCCTATTGTTCGGCACCTTGTGCTTCTGATTCAAACAATTTCCAAAAATGATAACTAATATCCTTACATTTATCAGATCAAGAAATCAAATCGAATGGACCTGCCCGTGATCTACACGGGTGTTACAATATAAACTTGGAAATCTTTCTGGGAGTTTTAAAACAACAAAGAAGAATAATTCTTGGTATATACGATATAGACGTTAGGAAACGATATACATACATATAATACATACAGCCAGGTGAATTTTGTCAACTGACAACCGAACTGGTAACACCGCCATCACCAGGAAGAGAAAAAAAGAGGAGCACTTGACCAGACATATCCAAAGCCCATTGCCATAACAGAAAATATCTAGAATACAACAGTGTCGATAAGAACAATCAACTGCGGTCGTATTATGGGATCACAAACAAAGCAAAAAGTGGTGGAAATATGTGTTGGTCATCAATGCCTACATTGTGTGCCATGATGCCCCAGAAGGACTACGTCCAAAGCCTATTTCCCACCTGGACTTTCATCTGGAAGTGGCTAAAGAAAAGATTTTCCCAACTGGTTTTATTCAACTCAACTGGGAATCCCTGTGGATTCACCTGAGACATTACAGCTTATGTTCTAATAACCTGTATATGTGTAAATTATGAACTGGGATATTGCTGGACTTTATTCAGTGCAGTGACTTGCTCATCAAATTGATGTGAATCATAGGGTGAAAATGTGAACTGTGTGTGAAAACGCCTCAAGCACCCGTGTTTTTTTATACCAGTGAATTTCTTCACAAATAAGTTGCATAAAAAGGCCAGTGCTGTTTGTATAACCATGTCTCTAAGTTATCGCATTTAATGTATTACTAACAAACACACGTTTTTTTCATCATCTTTATTGAGTGCACCTGTTTTTTTAAAATTATCATTAGATAATTAATTGATAACCATGCACGTGCAACATTATTTTTTAGCACAAAGGACATCATTACACTAAAAAAAAACAACTTTTTTTTAATGATGTTTTCTCTGCAAAAATGCCAATTTTCCCAACAATCTGTCCACAAGTAAAGACACTATAAACATTTGAATGAACAAAACCATTTGCAGACTTTTTATAACATTTTTAACAGGATGTTCAGAGTTAACAAATTTAAATATGAAATCAAATGAATAATTTTATATCCGGCAGAATATGATAATTATAAAGACATTTATTAGTGGATAACCTATATTTGATCAGTGCCGGTGTTTAGCAGTTGCTCACACTGGCGCCAGGCAAATATAGGTTCTCAACAAAACATCTTAAACTCCACAATAACTTTAGAAAACTTTAAAAAACAGCTTCAACAAACTATTAGAATTAAATAGGTTAATTACTTTTCTACCTGGGTCCTAAGTAAATACTGAACGAGGTAAAACCAGCAGGAATAAATGTTGGTTCGAAACCGGAACCAGAAACAAAACGGGCAAACTTAGAGTTTATTGGCTGGTTACAGAGACTCGCGACCCCGCCAGTTTTTGTCTACTTCTGAATTGGAGAGCGCACGTGGAATTCCATCTGTGAAGATTGCTTACTACTCAGAAAGAAAGGTAAGAGTTTTGTTTTATCAGCCAATACACAACACGCACAAACACAAAACCCTGCACGATTCTATCTACTCCCTAAAATACATAAGAGAAATAATCCATAGATACTCTCAGCAGTTCCATCCTCAGTGAAGATGATAACACCAGCAGTGGAAGAAATCAAATCTGTGTGCTCTTAAAAACATCATACGATCTCTTTGGGCCTGTTGGCAACTACCATGGTTATCGTGATGTCTGGATTGCCAATTGTCAAGTACACGAGATTCATTCACGTCATTGGTAATTACAAAGATAATCGTTTCAATGAGCTCTTTGAAGTGGCTGTGCAGGTGTACCATTGCAGAGAAGATTTGTTGAGGGTACAAACATTAAACAGGCGTCTCTCAAATGAGGCCTGGCTGATGCTAGACTTTGTTTAATCCTAAAGTGAGATGGCATCTTCTTCCAGATTACCAGCCCATTTTTCCTGATGGTGTGCTCTAACAAAAAGAATTATTTAGGCCTCGGACCGGTCATTGAAAGAACAATAGCAGTCTTAAAAGAATGCCTGAAATGCCAAAGTATGTTGTTCGAGGACAATATCTTTCCAGATTTTAGAGCCCCATCTAGAACAAAGGAACACATGATGGCTCCAGATGCAGAAGATTCAGAATCTTGCCACCATCAGCCAAGCATTCATAACCACAATTGAGGCACAACTCACTCGTTTCCTGCCTGGCACCATTTACAATCAGCGATGACCAATGATGTCATCCCTTAGGCTGCCCTCACAAAAATTGGGCTTATGAGAGAGATTTTGGACAACTGGATGCGAGTCAGCACAGACGCTCAAACGCCTCGCTTCACCACCATTCCTCTGTACTTAGCCTGAAAGAGAATCGTCTCAGCATTGCCAAATAGTACAAAAAGCTGTCATTGTCAGTCAGAGAACTCATGTCAAAGAATGGAAGGGAGGCCGAGACTTACGCAGGCAGTACAGGGGAAAAGGACCATATATGGATGACCATGCGTGATATTCCAGCAAATGGCCAACGGTGTCAAAATGCATCCTGACAGAGTGCAAGAAGGTTGCTGCACAGTTGCCGCATATAATGAAGGATGACTGGGTGGCAGTAGCATGCCCTGACACTTGGTATCCAGGACATGCAGTGGAAGACTGTGCACCTGGCCAGACATGCAGGACCAGCTTTGCCTTCACGCTGGGAAAGTCACTTGGTGTCTTCAAGTGGCCCTCTGGCCAAAACATTCAAGATATAGAGAGGAAATTTATCCTGGCTACAAAGCTGTGTCACCTCATGCTGGTGGTAGGTCAAGGATAATTGAGGGTGCAACTCAAATTCAAAGAAAGTACAACCAGTTTAAGGATGTCTACAACTGATATTGATTCAAGTGAAATATGGTTTTGATCATGCCTAACTTTGTGCATCTCAATATGGTTGTTGTGCTTTCACATTTTTTACTTCCTATCCGTGTCATTACTGGGGAGTTCAGCAGGTGTAAGTGAAGAGAAGACACATTCCAAAACTCAATGCCAACGTCTTTCATTTGACGGTTCTATCTCAACCAGAATATAACATAAAATATGTAATAAAAGTGTTCCATAAAAATTCTTAAACAAAAAAGATATTGAAAGATATAGCATCTAAAATAATGTTACAGATTTAGTTTATAATATGACAGAATATCAATGGTACAAATATATACTGGATATAATTGATACCAAACTATACAAACCATCTATTGAGGGAGAAAATTCTTTTAAAAAAATCTAAAAATTATGCCTTGAAATGTCTGCGTTGTTTCATATGAAAATAACGGATTTGATGATATAAATCTATTGAAAATCTTTAATAATCAAGAAATATTACAAGCTCTTCCAAATGAAATAAGATCAAAAGAGCATACTCCATCAGTAACATCAGATATTGGACCAACGCAAAATTTTCAATTACAAAAAAAAAAACAACAAAAAAACGAGTCACTTGGCGCTAATGGATCACGTTGCAGTACAAGCTGTGTCTCCGCAAATGCGAGGATCGTCGCACATGTACTCACGTTGAGCCAATACTTCTATTCACCCGTATAACGTGGACAACATATGTCACAGGAAAGAAAACTCAACACTTTCCACCTACGTTGCCCCCGAAAGAACCGGAACATTAATTGGCAAGAAAGAATATCAAACACAAAGTTCTTGAACAGGTGCAGCTCACCAGCAGGGCAATGATCTTGCGCAGGAGAAGACTCATGTGGCTCGAACATGTCAGCAGGATGGATAATACAGGAGAAAGATAATACAGAGAACTGCGTCACAAAGAAACTCAACCATTCCTCTCAGAACTATGGAAAAACGAACAGAAAAAAGAAAAATCCACACTCTAATAAGCAACAGAAAAACAAGGAACTCTAGAAAAAGAAATACGGAAACTTAATGAAAAACTGGAAGCAATAATAAACCTGAGAATCTCCGGTTGCACAGAAGAGAAAAGGAAGAAAAAAAAAAAAAAGAAAAAAAAACAGAATCACTTGTAAATTATTTCGAAACACATTACGGACACTTACAAGACATGGGGAAATGTTGCATTCAGGAAAAAGCCCATAAAGCTAGAAGACAAAAAACTTTGGATGTGGAAGAATCTACTAAATAAGAGAAAGATTACTTTTAATTGCATTGTAGAAGCCAAAGAAATGACCAAAGTCTACAGCAATGTCTTTGAATTGGAAGAGATCTATGTGCCGAGGTAATTTAGAGAAGAAATAACATCACATGACACAGAAGAACAAAAGAGGATCAAAATGGACTTGAATGTCACTAAACTTCAGGATCAAACGAAGATATTAGATGATAAAGTGGTACAATACACGACCAGGTATCTGGAAGTTGACAACGAAATCCTCTCCGAAATCAAAGAACTGTGTGCCAAAGAAACTCAACCATTCCTCTCGGAACTATGTAAATCCAAACACAAAAAGAAAAATCCACCCTCTAATAAGCAACAGAAAAACAAGGAATTCTAGAAAAAGAAATAAGTAAAATCTCAATGAAAAACTAGAAGCAATAACAAACCTGAAAAGCTCAGGATGCACAGAAGAAAAGAAAAACAATTCGGAATCACTTGTCAATTACTTCGAGACACACTACGGGCACTTACGAGACATCAGGAAATGTTATGTCCAGGAAGAAGCCTACAAAGCTAGACGACAAGATCTTTGGATGTGGAAAAATCTACTAAATAAGAGAAAGATTGCATTCTACAATGCAATTAAAAATGAAGAAATCTCCAAAATCTACAGCAACGTCCTTGAATTGAAAGAGTTCTATATGCTGTGGGAATTTAGAGAAAAAATAACACCACAGGACACAGAATAACAAAAGAGGATTAAAATGGACTTGAATGTCACTAAACTTCAGGCTCAAGTGAAGATCTTAGAAGACAAAACAATATAATTGACTAGGAAATCCTTTCCGAAATCAAAGAACTGTGCCCTGAAGAAACAACCATTCCTTTCAGAGCTATGGAAATCTAAATAAGGAGAAATCTCCTAAATAAGAGAAAGATTGCATTCTACAATGCAATCAAAAGTGAAGAAATGACCAAAGTCTAACGTCCTTGAATTGGAAGAGATCTGTGTGCCGAGGGAATTTAGAGAGAAAAATAACACCACAGGACACAGAAGAACGAAAACGAATTTAAACGTCCATGTATCTGGAAATTGATGTGTAACTCCTCGCCTTCTATTTGGAGAGCTCACTAATGCCCAACGAACCAAACCAAAACTCGGGTAGAGAGGTGTGCAAAGACATCCTGCAACATCTAAAGCTCAACCATAAGTCTTGGGAAAACCCTGGCTAACTTTACCGGTGATCAAACAAACTCAGCGTGGTGACGCCTCAACCCACTTCTTCAACCCCACCTGTGGATCTTAGAACACAATGTGAGAGTAGAAGGCGTTGACAGAGAGAGACTGACCGTACAGGGTTGGAAGAAAGTCATACAAGGGCTATGTCCAGAAAAGACGGAGATGTTTCAGAATGTCAGTCTCATGTATGACTGGACAGAGAAGAGTAGCTGACATTGTTGCTGTAGTAGAATGGAGATATGGCCATTCTCGGTTGGACGAGATTTAAAATTGGTGTGCGGAAGACAAAGGAAAAGATATGAAGATCTCGTTTCCTAGAGGATTTGAATTTGGTGGGCAGAGAAGAAGAAAAAACGAGGAAGACAGCAGCGGGAGCCCAGTGACGAAGCGAGCGCAACGTAAAAAAACACTGATCCTACTTGCTCCTATGAAGGTGTTGATGAAAGAAGTCAGTCCTACGGACACAATAGAGTTTTCTCCGAGGAAAATATAGGCTCTTCTTTTTTTCTCTTGCCTTTCTAAAAGGACTTAACCAAACCAATCTTTTTGAACATTTGAAACCCACTTTTGACTTTCCTCATCTGGACTTTATTTTTCTCTCTACAGAATCTTCTTGTTTTGATATATAAACCACAATTTATTGCTTCACCAAAAACCCCAGAAGTTGTGTTGTTTTTTTTCTCTCGATTGTTTTCTGTGCTGTGTTATCCCATCTGCGGTTTGCATTATTTTTTCCCTACAGTTAATTCCGGTTTCATGTGTGACCTTGCCACTCGATTACTACTACAAGTGTGTGCGTGTGTACAAAAGCATTCATGCCGTGACAGTTGCCAACTTAAGTGACCCGTTAAAGCAGAGGGTCGTAGAATTCTGCTTTGATTCTTTAGCTATGAATGAAAGCATAGATTACCAAGATACAGCCAAACTTCTCTTTATCAGGTGTTGACAAGAAATTTGAAATTAGTGAAGAACTTGTTGGCATGCAGACTGGTCGCACAACCGGAAAAGATATCAAGTGTGAATGAAAAATTGGAATATCTTACAAATTTAGTGGCCATTTGCACTGATGGTGTTTGTTCCTGCTGATGATTGGAAAAATGTTGGAGCCGTTTCTCTTCAAGAATTTATTGGGAGAAGAATAACTACACATCACAGCATTATACATCAGCAGGTTTTGTGCAGCAAGATAATGAAATTCAGACATGTAATGTTGGTAGGAGTTACCATTGTGAACTACCTTCGTTCTAGAGAACTGAAACAGAACATTTGGAGCTTTTCTCAAAGAGGTTGGTTCTGAGTATAAGGACTTTGTTTATGTAACGAAATGCACTGTGTTTGTGTGTTTGCAGGTGTATGTGACCAAAGGGCCATATCAGATTACTACGGTTTACATGAACAGGGGCCCATATCAAATTACTGGAGTGGCTTTTTAAAGGGACGTTATTTTCAAGTTAGGGGCAGTCAGAACCGGAAATGAAGCTATATCGACGTGAATAAAGAGAACCCAGATTTTAAAAATGAAGATCCTGAATTTTGTCGTCTTTCTCACCTGCCACGTGAGCGAGCCTTTCCTCCAAAATTGATTTCCCTCCACAGAAATTTCAGCACCCGTCAACCCGCAGCCCCAGAATGAGATATATATCTCTCTCGGCGACCAGAAGAAAAACTATCAGCATTATTCAACATCACCATACAGAAATGAGATGACTGAACAGAGAAAGAGTGCTACAACGTTTTGTAGCTCTGAAAGAGTAACTATTAAAATTCCTAGAAAATAAACCAAGAGTATTCATTTGAAAGCCTCCATAATCCCCCATCCTGTATGTATTAAGAAAATTGCCGCACCCTTGTCAATAACCCACGAGTTAACCCTGCCAACAGTTTTTTTTATTAATACACAGCCATTGGCGATACAAGGTATTAGTGTCAGAATGCAGAAACAAGCGTGATGAACGTAAACAAAGTAATATCTGTTGTAAATCACAGTTCACAGGGATATTTTTTGTGAAGTTTGATTAACACTCCAGGCACAAAAGAAACTCACGTGCTCAAATCACTAACAGTCAGAAGGTAAGACGAACTATAACTCGTTGAATTCTCCGTTTTTAATCGCCATGGCAGCCTGTCAGGATGATATTCCCATCAAGCACCCCAAATTTTGGCAAATCGAAAAGCAGTGTTACCAAGATAAACAAAGTCTGCGTGTTGACATCGAAGAAAATCAAAGAATAGTTAGATTAAAAGCACAAAAAATAGTTTTTAATTTTTCAGAAGTTTGTTAGTTATAAAAAAATAAAAATAAATAAATAACCTATTTTTTATCGAATGTAAGTAACTTCAAACATTTCAGAGAGACTAGTGACACCAGTTCAGGCTAGTATTTTCTTTGATATGAACACGCGGACTGTATTTATCTTGGTAACACTGCTGATGTTTCAGTAACGTCACCGGTGAAAGGAAAGATCCATCCTTTTCGTTTTGCAAAGATTTGGGGTGCTTGATAGGAATATCATCCGCCTGTCAATTACCACCCCCGACCATAGATTGACAGTCCGAATTTAGCCAAAGAAATGGATGAATTTTTACGTCAGGTTAAACTTCATGTCATCGTTAACAATGTAAAAATAAATTATCACCTCATTTAGCCAAAGTGATGAAGGCCAGGAGATCCATTCATTTTCTCCAGCAGGAGGAGGAAAAAGACGTCAATAATTATATTGAGCGATTTCGAGCTTACGTTCAACCGCGATCGAATGTCTAGGCATCGGCTATAGCCGTGTTGTCAAGAGGTCAATTAATCTGCCAACGCCTTTCTCAAAAACTGCGCTCGACAATAAGACTGCATTATTGAAGAAACATCCTAGTAGATCTATTCATATTTAGGATACATTTCAAATCGACCCAAAAATCTTTACTGAAAGGAGCGGGAGGCATCTTACTATTGTAGAGGCCCTACGCATTGCAGTAACTGAGGCATCAGCTTTAAAGCGGGTAGAGGCGATCTGTTATTTCACAGGATAGCAAGGCCAGTGCCCACAGGCCCTACAGCGAGGACTGGATGGCCTGTGCCCACAGCGAGGACTGGATGGCCAGCCGATCGCTCAAATTGCCAAAGCTGTCTACCATACTAGAATTTCAATGGGATAAAAGAAATTGATGTGAAAATAAAATTAAAATTAAAAAAAAAAAAAAAAAAAAAAATATATACAGGGTACTAGTTTGATGCATACTCAGATTTGTAATAGTAATGAAAATTTTTTTTTCTTCGCCATTTAGTTTTTAAGATTGTAAATAATAGTATATGTCAAATTATTTGGAGAAAGAGGGGGGAGAAAAAAAAGAATAATGATGGTCTGAAGCAAGAAAAAAAAAAACGTTCAGATGGAGAAGAAAAAAAAATTAAATAAAATAAGTTGAAACAGTAAGCTTTCAGACAGGAAAAAAAAACCAAATATGCCATCAGACGGGAGTGGGTGGGAATAGGAATAAGTCACTGAACTTGTTAATAATTGAAAGTCTGAGGTGGGAAATAAAATAAATAAGTTGTCAGACTTGTTAACAGAGAGAATGAAGAAACATTCTGACTGTATATGTGTGCAAAATTCACATATGCTTTCCCCTATTTTTAGGGGTTTAAGAAATTAAGTAGTTTGATTTTAAATATATGTAGTATATTTCAGGAGTCTTTAGATTTAATATTTTTTTTTGCCTCAATTTTGGATTAAAATCTTTTTTTAAAAACCAGTTGTCATCCATGGTCCTGTCCAGCAGTACCATAGAACAGACAATAAACATTTAGTATTTGTTAGTAATTGCATTTAATATTATATTTTTAATGAGATGGATGAGCTTGACTCTTTCCTACAGGTAACTCAATTCTAGGCACAGTTTTAGAGAGACACATCCACATTTTTAATGAGATGGATGAGTGCAACTCTTTCCAAAGGGTCACTCAATTCTAGGAACAGTTTCAGAGAGACATATCTGTATATCATTCTCAATTGATGTCTTGCACAAAATTTTGCTTATACAGAAAAAAAGAGCAGTATTGACTCCATTCTAAAATAATAAATAATCTATATGACATCACAAAGCCAACTAATGTTTTCTAATTGGAAGGGGGGGGGGGGCTTCTTGCTTCAATCTTACAAATTCTCACTATGTAACCCTAAAATTTTTGCATTAACAGTCTTATAGTTTCAGGGTTTCATGCGGTTAGTCAATATATGAACCTGTTGACTCTTTTGGTGAGTTATGAAAATGGATTGATCTAAGAGATCCTGGAAGGAATAGACAAGTTGTTTTTCTTATTTTATGAACAGGGCTTCTCAAACTACGATTCCTGACTCCCCAAAGAAGTTGCATAAAAGATCAGTGGGGGTTGCAGAAATATCTTTTTAAATTATGCAAGTTTTTTTTTTAATCTCTATACAAAAATGTACTCTTTCTGGTGCTTATTGTAAAATGTCTCAATGCTATTCACTAAATTTTAAAATAAATTTAGTTTTGGTAATTCATTGTTAAAAAGTAATTTTTTTTCGTAATAAACACAGTAAAACTTAGATTATAAATATATTGCAATTTCTGACAAATATTTTGGTTCATATTTGTTTTTGTTTAGTTACTGTTAGATTACGATCATAACAAAATTTTTTGTCTCATCAAAATGGGTCGTGAATGAAAAACATTTGAGAAGCCCTGTAATTAAGGAGATAAAGAATAAAACTCTTTATCTAGCAACAATATTTGTATTAAAAATAAAAATAAAAAATGAAACTTGAGCAAGCTGAATAAAAAGGTCTTCTGATTCATACTTGAAGCCAACCGCTTTTTGATAAAGATGAAACAAATGAAACAATATCAGAACGTAAAGATGAGAAAAATTGTTTGAATGAGACAATGGTAGTAGATAAATGTGTACTTATGCTGGCCGGCAGGGAAATTCTTTCCATATAAAGTGCAATTAACAGGATATTTATACACACACTGATTACAAGCAACGTGGCTGTACAATGTTTGGAAGCTGCAAAGATAAAACAAAAGATAACATGATAAAAGGGGAGGCAGTGCAAAACCATTGTAGCAAACTAGACTTATTAATGGGTGGGGTAATTTGCTGTCCCAAAAAAAAAACAAAAAAAAAAATTTGTTTTTAAGAAGTGATACGTGACGTAGTTTTCTTTAAAAAATGTTAAATGTATATACACACACCACATAAAAGAAAATATACAAAGTCATTCTTCCTCTTACTCTCCCCCCATCTCTATGAATGATACAAAGTCCCAACTCACTCTGCGATTGAGCAGTTCTTCATTAGCAGCCAGTAGATTCAGCTGAAAAAAATGGGCACAAAAATGTGTCCATTTTAGGATGAATTTACATTGTAAATAGACCCCTCCCCAAAAAATCTTTGGAGGAGGGGGGGGGTCAAAAACTAATTTGCTAAAAACCATTCCTATGGTCACATTGGTACACAGAAAATTTAATGGGGGTTATGTTGTGTGATTTTGGCAGTAGGCTGTTACAGATGGACAGACTTTTGGTGAATTATAATAAAATGATTACTAGGAAAATCAGACAAAATAATTAGTGCATCAAAGAAACTATTCCCCACCCCATCACCAAAATAAGTCTCTAAAATTTACCCTGCCTCTTACGTGCCGAAGGTTACTTGTTTTCAAAGGCCTATCCTAACCCCAGTAGAAAGTAATCTATGCTAGACAGTTATCTGAACGCCTGTATATGACATCCGAATGAAATTTATAAATTATACGTAGTATAAAATTGTAACAAAAGTATCATAAATAATAAATATATACGTAATCACAAAAATTCATTTCTGTATCCGTATACAACAGTAGACAAGTCGACGGACTAGTAATTTAAATGTAGTATATCAATATTACTGGTATTTTCACTCCTGAAAAGATCTACACTTAAAAAGAACATTAAGTGAAAAAAGTAGTGGGGATATTTACTGTATACGCAAGTCTATAAGTAGGTACTCCAATGAGTTTTTACAGGAAGAACTTATAGATCTGGTGCCTATTTCCCCTTATAGGTCTTGTTATTCTGAACATTTTGATACCTCATTTGCCTCTACTCCTATTAGTTCACTAATTATGAATATTTTTTTGTTTGCGGACTCGCAGCATATTGAACACACAAAAAAAAAAAAAGAAAAAGAAAAAAAAAAGAAAAAAAAAAGTTTATTTCATATCCTGAATAAATATATTTGTTAAAAAAAAAAAATTTTAAAAATATCCAGAAAAACTTTCAGGACTAAATTGCAAAAAGTTGAAACTTTTGAGGCGTACTGCCAAGAAACTACAGCAAGAAAACATCTGGAATACACTCTTTTAAACACAAAGATAACACGCATTTTTTTTTTTTTACAGGCCTGAAAGTTACAAGGAACTTTTCCAAATGCGACCTTTTTGAAGCTTAATTGTTGAATTTTTCACTTGATAGGTTTGTGTCATTTTCACAACTAACAATACCTTCAGAGTGCCATATCTCCGGAAGTACATATGATACAGACAAAAGCTTGATATCATTGGAATGGGCATTATCCCAGCAATACTGTCTTAGACTAGTTGCTGTATGAATAGCACTGTATAAGATACTTTTGATTAAATACATGTATATCTTAACAACGGATTCAACACTAAGCTGATTCTTTCTCTTTCAGATTATTATTTGATCAAATTAGATCAAAAAGAACTCTGAAAAAGCTGCTCAAAACAGTGAAAAATTAGTGTCACCGACTGTTTTTTGCAAAACTGTTTGGGCTATCTACTATAAAACAAATGGTTTAGAAGGGTATTTGGAGGACTACAGCTCACTGCAACTCATCCAAGCCCCATAACTGTCCACATAGAGCTTCGGTAGATGGCCCCCTAGTCATAATACCAGAGTGTTGAATGTATAATATTTGCATTTTTTTCAAGTAAATGACTGTTTTTTTTCAAGTAAATGGCATATACAGTAATTTCAACTCCGTCCCGATTACAGGACATTTTGGACGGAGGGTAAAAATTTATTCACAACAAGTAGATTAAAATAAATATTTACCTGTATTTTTGGACCGAATATCTGAAGTGGAGTTTGCTGAGTACGGACTGGATCCCCTCGAGTCATCAATGTCGTTCACCTCCGATTGATTGGGGTCACTTGTTAAATGAGAGTTATTTGGAGAAAAAGAATTTTCACCAACGAACTGTCTGCTTTTCCTTGAACTGCAAGATCGTACAGAAAAGTTGTCCGAATGAACTGATGCTGTATCACTCAGACAATTTTGATAATTCGAAGAACTGAACAGACTGTCCCGGTCAGAAAACATTCCTGGAAGAAAAAAAAAAGAAAAAAAAAAAAAAAGTTTTTTATATAAAAAAAAAACAAACAAACATTCAAAATCAAAGATGATATTCTGGTGATGGTGACATAGGGAAGCACAAAAATGGTTTTACTTTACACCAACAATTGTAACAAACAAGACTGTCTAAGAAGAAAAGCCTGCAGTTTCATCTTTTTCTTTCTTTGATTTGTTTAGCGGCATATCAACCCTTAATGGGTCATTTAATACAGAAATCACTTTAAAATTTAAAAAAAAAAAACAAAAAAAAAACAATAGAGTCTTGCAACTTTGGTAAAAAGATATTTTTTGATCGATTGATCGTTTTATTTAATGGCACATCGACCCTTGGTGGGTCATTTAGTGCCAAATTCGGTTTCTTTTTTAATACATAGTGTGGACAAATTAATTTAGGCACATTTTTGTAGACAGTTTGTCGTCAAGGTATGTATA
>VCCN01005113.1:997616-1009185 GCA_006491835.1 Architeuthis dux | reverse complement strand
ATATTTTTAATAAAGTAAATGTTGAAGATTAAAGTCACATTTTATTTATTAATAATGTGTAATATATTTCCTAGATTTTACATATATACCTGGAGAAACTAGATGTTTCTAGATGTTTTTTGACTGAATTTTAGATGTAAACTGAAAATAAAGTTAGTAACACTGGTCTCGAGCAGCTGAAAAAACTACTTTTACAGCCTTGAAAGATCGACCAGCGAGCATTTATTTACTGACACACACGCCCCGGCCCCCACGGTAAAGTAGTGAAAGTTTGGACTGGAAAAAGACATTATTCTGCTAAAATTCACACAGCGAATAAACTTTTAGAAATGGTGTATATAATTAGCACTGGAACGGACTATCCAGCAGTGTGACCACTGACCAGTAGTAACAAGTTGAGTTGAGTCATTTTATTTCGTAGTAAACTTTTTTTAATGATTTTTTAATTGATCTCTGCATTTGTTTGCTATGACAACGTCATTTAAAAAAAATAAAAAATACCGCATTTCTCAGCGTCGAAGACGCTACCTTTTCCCCCCGAAATAAACCTCGAAAATTTGCCCTGCGTTTTCGAAGCAGGATGATATAAAGGCCTACACCCTACACACGACACCAGAGTCTAAGACAGTGATTTGAGGTCCTGTATGACAACAATGGATTGTATTTGAGGTCCTGTATGACCCCAGAATAGATTGTATTTGAGGTCCTGTATGACCCCCAGAAGAGAAGAGAAAGCCTGGTTTATGCCCAACAATTTGGGAGAGGTGATGCTTGTGCAGTATTCTGATCTAGGAGCATTAACTTTTTCTTTCTTTCCCACCCTAATCACACAGCTTAGAGTGTACTCAATTAACTGCTGAGTGCACAGAAATTTTGTCCTAATGAAGAGTTTTTCAAACTCTTCACTCATACCAGGAATTGAACCCGGGAACTTCTGCGTGTGAGGCAGACTTGCTAACCATTACACTATCCGAGCGGACTAATAGATTGTATTTGGGGTCCTGTGTGACCCAGAATAGATTGTATTTGAGGTCCTGTATGGCCCCAGAATAGATTGTATTTGAGGTCCTGTGTGACCCCAGAATAGATTGTATTTGAGGTCCTGTGTGACCCCAAAATGAATTATATTTGAGCTCCTGTATGACCTCAGAATGAACTGTATAAACTATTATTTAGTTTAATCAAGTAAAGTAATATTAATCATGAAAATCCATTGAGATTTTAAAAGAATCTGTAGTAAGATCCTGGGTATGGTAACCAATAGATTTAGTATGTACTAGCAATTTCCCTGTGTGGTGCTAGCCAGCCCAGGGTGTGCTATCTTGGAGGTTAGAGTCACACCAGTCACCACTCTACATTTTCTTCATTAGACAGGTTGTCTGTCAATAACATAAAGCTGCAAAATGTTAAAGGGATTCAAGTCAGGATATCAAGCAAACAAACACATAATGAAACACTGATAGATGCTGTTTGCTCAATACCATATGGCTACATCCAACTGTTTTTAATAGTTTTTCAACAAACCATTTTGAGATCTTTCGATGTTCAACTGGTAGTTTTTATCTACCTCATATTGGTCAGTAATTACCAGGCAATAATCAGACTGACATAGGTTTGCAAGTGTTCCCTTAGCTCCTCATCAGATTATCATAAGCATAGGTCACATAGGTTACTTAATTAACCCCTAAGAATCCACTGTGACACCGGTGTCACATACAATTTAATTAATCAGCATAATCTCTTATATAATATTATATTTTATCCTTGATTTTAACTCATGAAGTGTACTAAGTGACATCTAATGAACATTCTGGTGCAGTCACATGACTCTGTGTCAGTTTGCCTACCCAGAATCCCACATAATGTTCCTTCAAGTAGAAATGGGTCTGGGTTCTTATGGGCTAAGCTAATCAAACATTGATAGGTGTAACTGAATTTGTACTCATTTGACCTTTCCTTTTCCAAACTGGACTTGAATCTGTTAACATTCTCTGCAGTGACCGTAGCTTTCCCCATTTTAAGCACAGCCCTGTTTCTGGTAACACTTCAGCAGACTTTTTAATAAATTGTTCAACATTGTCCATATTATCATGGCATTTGCAAATAAAAGGATTTCTTATTCCATTGGTTACAAGTTACAAGTTATTCAATACGCAAAGCAACACGGGAATCGAGCTGCAGAAAGATTATTTGGATCACCACCGACTGAGAAAATGATTCGCTATTGGCGGAAGCAGGAGGTAATGTTAAAGCCTGTTTCAAGAATGAAATGTAATCTGCACGTATCGAAACCAAAGTGGGAGGAACTAGAAGAAGAACTAAAGAACTGGATCGATCAGGAGAGACGTTCGGGTCGGTCAATGTCAACTAAAGCTATAATTAACGAAGCAAAAGTGAGAGCCTCTGCGCAGGGCCTTGATGACTTTCGAGGTACGTCGAGTTGGTGCTATAGGTTTATGAAGAGGCAAGGACTGACGTTGCGGACTAAAATGAGAATGGAACAGAAAATACGCGATGACTATGAAAACAAGATGATCGAATTTCACGAATTCATAGTCTGTGCAAGAAAAGAAATTGAATATAAACCATGTCAGATTGGAAACATGGATGAGGTTCCGTTAACGTTCGATATGCTTTCAAATCAAACGGTAGATGCCAAAGCATCGAAAACAAAAACTGCAAAGACATCAGGGAATGAAAGAAATCATTACACGGCAGTTCTATCGTGTTGTGCGGATGGTACAAAACTTCCACCGTTATTGATTCTCAAAAGAAAAACGCTGCCTATAGACAAAATTCCAAAAGGAATTTTTATTCACTACCACCCAAAAGGATGGGTAGACGAAGAGGGAGTAAAGCTATGGTTCGATAAGGTGTGGTCTCGGCGTCCTGGTGGCCTTAAAAAACCATCCTTACTTGTATGGGATCAGTATTGTGCCCACAAAACTGAATCAATAACAGAAAGGGCACAAGTACTGAAAACAAAGCTGGCCTTAATACCCGAGGGTTTAACGTACCAGCTACAACCTCTAGTCACATCGATCAACAAGCCTTTTAAAGCATTTATAAAAGAAGAATGGAATAAGTGGACGAGGACCAGAGTCCATGACATTACATCAACGGATTGTCCTGAAAAGCCAACAATTGCTCAAGTGTGCGAGTGGGTTGTAAAATCGTGGAATGCCATAAAGAGAGAAACGGTGATGAAAGCTTTTAAAAAATGTGGCATTAGTAGCGCTTTAGATGGATCAGAGGATGACATTCTATTTGAAGGTAGTGATACTTTGGAAAGTGCTGCTTCCTCTTCTGATACTGTCAGTGATACGGATGTTGACAGTGAATTGTCAGGATTTGAAGAGGTCAATAGTGACAGTGACTGAAACATTTTTATTTTTTTTGTCTCCTTCATTTTGTATTGTTTTAATCTTTATTCTAATTTTACTTGTATTTTCAACAACCATACTGTATATTCAATACAATGTCATTCTATATTTTAATCTTTTCCTATTTTGATGTTTTGTTTTTTTTGGTGTGTTTTTTCAAATCATTAATTCATGAAATGCTTCATACTTCTCCTAACACTTTAAATGAATAGAATTTTAAAAACGGGAACTCTTTAGTGAATTGAATAAAAAAATCTTTTAATTTATCTAAAGGTGTGCGGGAAGTAACTTTGATCAGAAGTTATTCCCCTTGATTTAACATTCAAATTTGCTTCCAAATGAATTCAAGAGTTAAGGATATTAGCTGCAGCAAAGACCACATTCCTTTCATCCATGCACCTATTTTTCTGAAATATCTCCAGACAAATTAGAAGCCTGTCTCAGCAGCCAATGCATCTTCAATGGTGGGTAATACAGTTTTTTTTTTCTACTTACCTGCTTCTTCCCCCACCCAACAACAATTTCAACCCCTAAAAAAATAAATATATTTTCTTCATCATCACCGATGTCGATTGTCGATTCTCATCAAAAGTGATTTCAAATCTCCCCAGAACCTTTCTCAATACTTTTGCAATTTGTTTAGTTTCTATTTCCTGTTCATTTCTGACTAGTGATATATTGGAATATCAATCCGGTCGGATATCCAGTGCCGGATTCACATGGTGGCAGTGATGATCTTTTGTGAATCCGGCCGGATTGATATTCCAGTACATCACAATCTCTTCAGATTGAAAGCCTAACTGGTTCATTAGTTCCTGTAATGATTTGTATTACTTGAGAGAGACAAGTCAATTTCACAGAATAACTTAAAACTATATACGGATCACCGTGGCCCAGTGGTAGAGTGCCCGCCTCCAGTTCGGTAGGCCATGGTTCAATCCACTGCAGAGTCATACCAAAAACCTTTTTTAAAAAAAGAATGTTACTCATTGCCTCTCCGCTAAGCACTCGGCACAAAGACTAGGATTGAGGAACCTCTCCCTGAGGCTAACGGATTACAACAAATCACGTTGGATATACTGGTTCTTGTAAGATCATTGAAGTTAAGCAACGTTAAGCTTGGTCAGTAACTAGATGGGTGACCATTGAGAAATACCAGGTGCTATAAGCAGAACGAAGCTTTGGCAAGCCAGAGGTGGGTCTTACTAACAATTGCCTGTATTTACCCAACCCTGCAACACCCTCAATTAGGGTGTAAGTGGAGAACGATCATACATTTAAAACTATGGATGATAGTTGTAACACTCTTGCTGCGAAAGTGCACACAGTTGGCAGTGATCGTCTAGTTTTATTCCAGTGTGTTGTGGTCCGTTCAGCCTTACTCTTTCGTAGCTACAGCCCTACAAAAGAAAACCTCAAGGGCTGGATCATGTGACACAGGGATCATCGACAATAATCCTTTTTACCGACTTACCCCCCTCTCCTTCTCAAACTGTAGTGTGCATGGAGACAAACAAACAAAACTCAATATTATTATTATTTTAAATCACTGCTACCCACAACACTGGTTTGTTGCTGGATTTAGATCATTCATGTGTTCTGACTTCTATATTTATCCATGTATCCAGACGTCGCCCAGCCCTAACCGTTTATAGTAGAAACTTGAAATTTTGCACACACACTTCCCTCAATGAGTAGGGGAAAAGTTTTTTTTCTTGTTTTTTTTAAAATTCCCCCCCCCAAATATGTTTTTAGAGGGAGGTTCAATATGCAATGTAAGTTTATGCTAAACTGGTCACTAGTTTGTGCCCGCTTGTTTTTTGAAAATTCAGACTTTTTTTAGTTATCACAGTCCAACAAAAGAGAGAAGTAACTTATTCATTGATCACCCCAACACAGCATATATGGGTGGCGGTGATTGCTAGTTATGACTACTTCATCTTAATTTATTAGTCGCTTTTTATCGCAATGTTTTTGCTCAGGCCAATTACCCTCCGGCAGTGAGTAAATGGCGTTGATCGAAAAATAAATAATAAGCCCCAGCAGGAAGCACCGTTTAACCCAGCCTGCTTTACCAATTATGCTACCAAGACTCCAAATCCATTCTCATATTTGGCCGTATGAATCACCTCTGGCTGTTTACAATGTAAATTCATGCTAAAATATACCCGTAGTTTGTGTCAGGCCGCATTTGCAATTACCTAAAAATTTACTATGTCACTATAATTCACCAAATGTCAGTCTGTCCTTCATCATAAAATCAACGACCAGAGGTATGGCCAACAAATTTTCTGTGGTCACATTAGCAGGTTTTTTACAAGTTAGTTTTTGAAAATGGGGAGGGGGGGTTAAAATGTAAATTTATGTTAAATTATCTGAAATACCCACCCTACGTTGAGATTTCCAGCTTGACTACATTGGTACTTCTCTAATTTGGTGCTCTGTGGTCTGACCAGCGTTGCCAATTTAGAGATTTTCTTTCAATTTTTTTAATCTGGAAATCACATCCAAATTTGAAAAATTTAAAAAAAAATATTTTCTGATTTGGCAACACTGGACTTGCAAATTCAAAAACTGAAATAAAAAAAATATCTAAATTGGCAACACTGGGTCCGACTAGAGTTCTTCAATTCAGTTTAAGACTGCAACTTGAACCATGAGTTAACCAGCTTATTAAACTGCGTAAACCAAATCGAAGAACTTTTGATGTGGATTTTAATATAAAACTAGATATGTATTTATTAATATTTTCTTAATCTTATAAATTATTTTTAATATGCAACCAATTAAAAAGCATAAGCAAACACAAAAATAATTGTCATTTATTATAATATAACTTATATTAAAAATATATTGTTCTATTTATTTTCCACACTATTATAAAAATGGATAAACTGCTAAAATTTATTATGTAAAGTATGAAAAAGAAATTTTTTTTTCTGTTTTCTGTAGTCCAGCAATGGACAGGTCCCAAGGTGACTGTATTTAAAGAGGTACAATTGTACTTACAACAAGCCTGGCTGCTGCAGGCTCAAACTCCACTTCTATTCCGACTGAAGATCATTATTGCAACTTTTGTATTTATTCCAAAGATGATGTGTTCATAAACTACTAAGGACCTTTGTTTGTCAAATATTGTTAATAAATTACATCATTCAGTTAAGGGGGAAGAGGAGAAGCAAAATAGTGACTTTAGATGACACAGGGAGTGGGAGATTTTATATTGGAAATAAAATCAGTGAGGAGTTACCTCCCCTAGGTGAGGGTTGTTCTTGTTACAGTGGAAAAACAAAGTCAACTCTAACTTGGACTGGAGTTTGACAAAAAAACATAAAATTATTGCAGTAGGCCAATCAATTCAGATATTTACATATCCTATCCTGACAATAAAATAATTTTGAATATAAACAGCCTATATGTAAAAATGCTGACCTCATAAGAGGGCATCGAGCTTTAAGAATGTTAAAATTAAAAAGCCCTTTTTAAAAGAGTTTGAGAAGAGGGAATCCAGGCACAAATAATAGCAAACTGCCCAAAATTTACATACCTGTCAGATGTAAGGGAAGACAACTCCTTACGCCAAATAAAATGGGGATACCCACCCCATTCTATTACCAGGAAATGTACAGCCGTTTCCGCTGCTGCTACTACGAACGGTCTCTCACCCAAAGCTCCCCTTCCCATGATTCTACTACCCTACCTTAAAAGGCGTTGGCGAATGTCTCCAGAAGATCTACACAAAATTCAACATCACTTTCAGGCGTTCTCTCACTCTCCGTTGTCTGCTAAGTAAGGTTGCCCCAACTCGGGATCCCAAACTGGTGAACAACTGTGTTTATGTCATTCCTTGTAAATGTGGTATTATCTACACTGGAGAAACAGGCCGCCCCCTCAAGGTCAGACTTGATGAACACAAGAAGGCCATAATCAGGGGCGAGATAGATAAATCGGCTATGGCCGACCACATCTGGAGAGAGAACGGTGAGCATAAGTCCAGATTATCGACAGAGAATGTTATTGGAAACAGAGAAAAATCAAAGAGGCAGCTCACATCAAAATGTCGACTAAATGCATTAGCCAGACAAGCGCGGATTTCAACCCGATGTGGCTTCCACAAATCCAAAGAACAGAGACACAGAAACACCCGGGCCATGCGCTATAAGGGCTATCCCCCTTTAAACATAATTTCTGTTTAACCCATCACACTCGGATTTTACACCTGAAGAAGGCAGAAGAATGGATCGGCCGAAACGTTGTGTTTACAACACAAATAACAAGGAGTTCAACCGTCCGAAGAACCATTTGAATATTAATGACCCTTCTCAAAACTATAGAAAATATGTTTTTACTTCTGTTTTTCTTTCATTAGTGCAGTTTTTAACATTGAGGGTGCGAAACTACAGTCTAACTCTTCATTTTGATAGCAAAAAATATATATATATTTTTTTTTTATTAAAGTAAGTATTGTAAAGCAACTGAAAAATTGAGATTAAGGTAAATTAGTACAGTAAACACTTGCTATAACAAAATAATTGGGGGAGGGGGAGAGTTGTTAAAGCCGAAAGTGTTATACCTGATGGTTGCACCGTGTTCAGTAAATAAGAGCAAGTTTGGTAGTTCAACGCATATAACAAACATAGTTCAGTAAACTTTACTGAAGTGAACTTTCCATAAGTGCCTACTATTTACTTAAAAACACTTAATTTACCATCATTATTTTAACACTAGCTGAAAATACCCCCCCCCCCCGGCTGTTATCCCCAGCCACATGAAGCCTACAGCCGTAAAACCTCGAGTTAAGTGATGATTCAATGTTTTACAGCCATAGGCTCCATAGAGCTGGCTATTTTCAGCTAGTATCAAATAAAAACAATTGTACGCATTTATATAGTCCACATGTTCACCGAACTTTGTTCGGTAAATAAGTAGCATGTGTGTTATGGTCCACATGTTTGCTGCAGTTATCAAACTTATTTGATAAATCCAAAGTCAGTTCGGATAGATCCACGAGTTCGTTAATGCTGGAATTCATTATAGCGAAGGTTTACGGCAGTTGGAAATTAATAAAAATATCTTTATTTGACATAAGGAGTTGTCTTCCTTTACATCTGACAGGGTAACGTGTTAACGGGTATAAAAAGTACGCCCCCAAAATGGAAGTGATTTAAAAAATAAAAAAAATCTTTTCAAAATCACTTCTATCCTGGAGGCGACAGGGAAGATTCTAAAAATATTTGGTGAGGAATGATCTTGTCACGGTAGAAAAACAAAGTCAACTCCAGGTTTGGACTGGAGTTGGACAATTATTTATTTCCTCAACATTTAAATGGTGTTTTTATTATGCTACTAACAACTATAGATGATAACAACAAAGTAAAGAAACAACATTTTGATTTTGGGGCTGTTTACATTTCCTTCGGGACAGTAGTGAAAAAAGTTAGTCTGGAGCCCTGACTCCCCTATTTTTGGTGAGGATTGTTCTAGTTCTTGTTATATAGGAAAGTAAAGTCAATTCTGACTTTGTCCTGGAGTTTGACGACAAAAAAAAAAAAAAAAGCTTTCATACAGAAATTTTAGTGATTAATTAAACAATTTAGGGTTAGCATTTTTCATTGCAGTTTTTACTGGTAATAAATGATATCTCTGTTTTGCTTTCCAGTTGCTCTCTTTGCGTCTTGTTACAAGAAGTAAAGGGAATGTAATTTAAAGACACTTTTATACAAAGGTATGTGATGATTACTGTATTTCCTGGATGATAAGACGCTACAAGTGGTAAAATTCACCCTCTAATTAGATACATATTTTGGGGTAAATATTTGAGGATTAAATAGCTTACCAAACTAGTCCAAATCGCCAACTATACTGTGTCATTTTTCTTGCTGTCTCAGCTAATTATCACATATTTTTCAGGAAAAAGAAATGCGTCCAATGAGCCAGGAAATACAGTAATTAAATAATTTAGGGGTAGGGTTATTCATTGATTAAAGTAATAAATCATATCTTAGCTTTGCTTCTCATGGCTTCCTGTATTTTACCAGGACCCCACACAACATCCTCTCAGCTTTATACTTAGGAAGTAATAAAGAAAGACAACAGTTGAAAGATTTATGAATTTCATTTGTCTCTATACAAACATTCACAATTTTTTTCTTTTATAAAAAAAAGCATTTCTGTATATAGTATACATAATATAATTACGTATATATTTTTTATTTGTAAAAAAAATTAGAAGGAAAAAATATCAGTCATTGTCTCCAACCACGATGGCCGGTTCCTGCAACATTTTCCGCCTGAAATATCGTTGCTGTGCTTCAATAAAAGCATCACCAACTGTGCGTTTGGCATATCTCGCAAACGGATCCTTAGCTGGGGGTTTTTCAGATTTTTCTGTAGCTGTATCAGAAGCCGCAGGCAGCGGACTGTCTGTTTTTTCAGAGTCTGCCCTGGTTGGGGAGTTACCATTTTCTTCAATCTCAATAACATCTTGAGGAAGGCCTTTCAACTTCTTAATAATTTCTCTCTTCTCTTCTAGGTCGGAAGACTTTTTGTCCTCACGACTTTTGGCAGCTCGATTTCTCTGACGCTCTTCTGAGTGCAAATCACGAATCTCACCTTGACTAAAGGAGTTCTTCTGTTCCGACCGGTTCTTGATGTATTGATCCATTCTATCTCTAGAACGAGACCGAGACATAGATTTCCTGCCAGTTTTATCTGTTCTATCTCTGGAACGCGACCGAGATTTCCTGCTATTTCTGTCAATTCTATCTCTGGAACGAGACCGAGATTTCCTGCTATTTCTATCAATTCTATCTCTGGAGCGAGACCGAGATTTCCTGCTATTTTTGTCGATTCTATCTCCGGAACGAGGTAGATTTTTATTGTATTTGTCCATTCTATCTCGAGAATGAGACCGAGATTTCTGGCTGTATTTAAAGGCTCTATCTCCAGAACGAGACCGAGATTTTTTGTTGTATCTCTCCACCCGGTCTCTCGAACGGGAACGAGACTTTCTATAATATTTGTTGCTTCGGTTTCTGTCAATTCTATCGAATCTGTTTCGCTCCCTTGACCGAGAACGTGACCTCCTGTTGAATCGGTCCCGTGACCGAGATCTCTTCTCGAACCTGACAGGTCGGTACCGGTTGTCACGGTAGTTCTGTCTATTGTCCTCTCTCGATCGTGACCTCGAGTATCTGTCTCGGAATTTCTTGTAGGCCGGTTGGGGCCGCTCATGAGATCTGGACCTTGAACGTGAATAATCGTTTCCCTGACCACGGCCCTTGTTTGCTGGAAAGCCGGCCCTTGTTGCAGCAGTCGTTTTTCTCCTTTTTGCCTGTTCCTCGTCGCTAGACTCTTCGGAATCAGATTGGTAGCGTTTCTGATTCTTTGAGGAGAGCTGCTTTTTACTGTCTTCAAGCCTTGCCCTTTGATTTTCATTGGGTTTACTTGATGCAAAGTCCTTCTGTTTACGGCTCTTATCTTTCCGACTGTGATCTGACGACGAGGAGGAGGAAGATGATGACGAAGCTGATGATGAAGACGATCTGTGTCTTGAACGCTTCGGAGGCTTGGATTCGTCTTCGGAATTATCGTCTGAAGAAGGTGGCTCCACCTTGGGCTTTCGATAATGTTTCCCGTCATGCCTACAAAAGAAAAGGTTTAAAAATTAATTAATTTAAGTGTATAGATGCAGCTTTTCTAGTTAGGCTTACTTTCCACAGTACAGGTATATCTTTATAAAACCGACTTAGATGTCTCTTAAAAAAATACCCATTTCGATTTTATTGCCCCAACCAATTTAAGCGAAGAATATTCATAAGAGAGAAAAACTTTTAAAGATGCTTTAAAATAAAAGATATCCCTTTTCTTTTTCTAATTACACGTATAACTTGATTAGTGTGGTTAATTTGTTCCAAAATTTACTGTACTGTTCAAAACTACACTGTTCAAGGTCTTATTATAATTTAATGTGTTTTTTTCTTCAGCTGATACTTAGTTACATTAATTTGTACAGCAATACTGTAACCGTACTACATCAAGACCAGCACCAATCAAAACCGCACTGTTCAAGGTCTTGTTATAATTTAAGGTGTTTTTTCCAGTTTATACATAGTAACATTAATTTGTACAGCAATACCATAATCATAGTAATCAAAACCGCACTATTCAAGGTCTTATTATAATTT
>VCCN01005113.1:979491-990630 GCA_006491835.1 Architeuthis dux | reverse complement strand
AAAAAGTGGTGTGTTACAATACTTCATCCAATAATAATAGATATATTTATGTCATCAAATGGTGCTTAATTTAGTAATATATGAAAGTTTTTTTCAGCATACATTAGAGTATTGCACGACATGCCAACTGCATTTTCACTCAGATTTGAGTACAAATCTTTTCACATTACACACAAAGAATTACAGTAAGTATAAAATGATGAGGATACACATATGTATGTACGGCTGTTTTCATCTTGGCAGCCAGTCCTAGCAGCTACATCTTTTTAAAAGTTTTTTCTGCAGCACAATTTGAGCTGCTATGCCTGGGTGCTTAGTATAGAGGAAGGCTTTTACTAAAGTTCCACTCCCCCCTTCCAAAAGAAAATGGTGATACAAATATATCATCACCCAAGTAAATGTAATAAAACTGTAGACAAACTACTGACCTTCTTATCTGCTTGATTCTTCAAGCGAACATCGGTCTTCATCTTTTCAGCATGGATCTCATCGTAGATGTTGTCATACTCATAGACGTTTGGGTCATCATGTAAGGCTTTATCAATTTCAAGCTGAGTCTGGAAAAAAGAAAAGTCTTTTAGTGGTACAGAATTTTAAAATCACAGTAATTAGCAGACACATATTAAACAGAATATTTATATATTTTAAAGACATTTATTAGTTGAGAATCTATATTTGCCCGGCGCCAGTGTGAACGACTGCTAGACAAACGGCCTAAATTGTAAATGTGAATTAAAAAAAAACAAGCTCTGTGCAGGGATTGAACCCGCGTCCACCTTGGAAGCAACCTTATATGCAGGTTCTGCTCTACCAACTGAGCCAACAAAGTTCACATGGTAGGCAGGAGTCTTTTAATTCTACACTGCTTGCCTCTCTACACTCATGTTCGTTTTTAGGCACGAATATAAGGTGGTTCTCTATACCGTCAGTATGAAATCAAATGATGGATAATTTTTATATCCTGGGATTTTAAAATAAAAAGACAATTTGATCCGAGGGTTTAATTAAGAATAACTGCTTCACATGTATTCTTCTTCTTCTTCTTTATGCCTGTACATCCCAGTTTAAAGTAAAGCGACCATCTCGGAGACAATACCCATGAGGATTCCCCGGCTGATGACAAAGTCCCGGTTTCTGTTGCAAGCGTCAGCTTAGTGATCCTTGCAAGTTTCTTTATTCCTACAAGTCTTTTTATGACCACCCCCTTAGCAGGATGCAAGTCCACCAAAGGGATACCTCCACCCTAATCACACAGCTTAGAGTGTACACAATTAGCTGCTGAGTGCACTGGGAAATTTGTCCTAATGAAGAGTTTTCCACACTCTTCACCCATATCGGGAACTGAACATATTCTGCGTGTGAGGCAGACATTCTAACCATTATACTATCCGAGCAGACTATATTCCTGCTTAGGGTCCACACATCACATTACTATTTACTCGGTTTCTGTTTATAATATGTGAATTAGACTTAGAGGTGACAGGCACATGAAGTGGCGTCACTCACTTCACTCAAAATGCATTAAAAGAATAAAAGAACCAATCAAAATGCTAAATAAAAAAGTAATTGTTGCATCATCAAATTTATACAGTTATCCCTTGCCATTTGTGGTTTTGATAATTTGCCGTTCAGTCACAAATAATTTAATGGGAATATTTTGGGGAGTGACATGTGTCGATAAAAACGTCTGGAACTTGTAATCTATGAATTTTATCATAATAATCTTGGTGCTATTAATAAGAAGAAAGATTGTAGAAAATTATCAACTAAAAATTATTTATGTAAACAATATAAAACTGGAGATAATTGTGGTTGAAAACTTGTTTATACGCACAGGCTGATTAACCATGAGAATTTGACTTGGAAAATATTTTAAGTAAAAAAAAACAAAACAAAAAGAAAACCAAAGCTTTCAGACTTTCCCTTCACTTTTGACTCCTTAAAGAATTATATATGAACATAAAATAAGATATGTAATATTGAATGGAAAGTAAGTGTCCAATTTAGCATTATATTTACATTGTAAATAGAACTCCCTCCCTAAAACCTTCTAAATTTTTTTTCTCAAAACTTTTTACTTTAAAACCTTCCCATGTCCATCGAGTATGCGTGCCCATATTTAGGTGGTTTCTATAGCGTGACAGACGGATGGTGTGACATCTTTTTTTCATATACACAGAAGAAGATAATTGTCAAATCCAATCAGAGATGTCACTGATCAGGAATAAAACTTATTTGGTTCAACATAAAAAGAAAATCAACAATTTTTGTTACCTGTTTTTTAACTTTGCTCTTGATTGATTCCTTTTGTAACGATGAACTGACAGCAGCTTGACCTTCCTCGTCACTGTCATCTCCAAAGATGTTCGGTTTCCCAGGAACAAATCCATTATTCTTTTTGGCAAAAAACAAACCATAACTGCAAAGAGAAAGGAATTATGAGAAATTAGTCTGATGGAAACAAATGCAAAAACAAAAACAGGTCTGGCTTGTCACTCAATATAAACAATCACGTACCAATGTCTTTTGGCAGCATGCCGTGTAGAGGGTGATCAATTAACACATTGGAAAAAGGGGTGATCAATGAATAAGTTACTTCTCTTGCCTTTTGTTGGATCACTAAAATGTTAGAATTTTCAACAAAAAAAAGCGTGAACGCCACCGAACACAAACTAAGGGACCAATTTAGCATAAACTTATATTGTAAATTGACCCCCTACTAAAAACTTATTCGTGGGAGAATTTTCAAAAAACAAAAAAGTTTTTCTAGACATGAGGAGTAAATGTTTAAATTTTCAGCCCTCTAGCTCCATTGGTGCAGCCTGTATGCATGATAGACAGATAGCCAGCAAGAATTACTTAAAAACTGGAGAAACCTATGTTGACAGTTTCTATAAAAACAAAAAAACTTGGAAATTATTCTGATATAAACCAAATGAATGTTATTTTTACAACTAGAAATCACTCAGAGAGGGTATACCTCTGCCAACACCACTGTTAGGGGGAGTAATTGTGCATGGATCCACCCCAAAATTTAATAACTTCTTGTGTAACCTATTGTTCACTCTTCTACAAAACCTTATTGGAAGTCATTCAGAACTTTTGGAGATATTGTATGGACAGACATGACGTTTTGGCGATGTGGTGTGGACATAACTATGACATAATTGTGCATGGATCCTTCCCAAAATTTAATCACTTCTTCCTTACCCCCATTCTCTACCCTTCAACAAAATTTCATTGAGTACTTTTGGAGATATCTTGTGGACAGAAAGACACAACCGAATACATATACCTCTTCAATTTCATTGACATATGTAATAACTCTCTGAACAATGAGACAGAGATACAGTCACATCTGCATTCCTACATTTCTTTGTTAAAATTATTAGCTTTATGTTCATAGATCTGAGCCCCCAAACTGTTAGTTCAAACCTCAGCAGTGGATTCTTAATTGGCATTTGCCTATAGAATTTTCATGGAATGGAATGGAAAGTTTTATGAGCCGTCATCAAAGCTGGCACTGGAACAAAGCATCATTATTAATAGCCCCCCACCCCCGTCATGTGACCAGGTCATCATTTATTTTCAGTGGATAATGAAATCATTGTGAATTAAGAGCCCATCTGCCAGGGTTAAGCAAATCACGAGAGATTGGAAACTCTTAGAAAACAAAGAGTCCATTTGACTCTTAAATTCATAGACCTCTTGACACCGCTCCTAATTGACAGTGGAGCTCTTCTGCTTTTTTGACAGCATTTAATTGTGTCATTAAGCTGGCTTCAGTTTAGTCGGGCTGGGATTAAACTAATAAGAAAATTGTAAATAAATAATTGAATAAAGAAATAAATTATAATTTGACATTTCATATTGTTATGGTTCACATATAGTTCTTATTTATTTTATTAAAATTCTAAAAATCCTTTTTAACGAAAAAAATTATGGTATTTACTCGTCTACAATGCGAGAAATTTAATATAAAAAAATCAGGGTGAAAATTGGTGGTAACATTATATTTGAGTGTAAAAAAAAAAAAGAAAGAAAGATAACATTACAGAATTTTAGCTACAAAAATAATATTTGAGATAACCTATTTACTCGGGTAAATTGTGAACTATGAAAATAACAACATTTGTTTAAGGATGATTGTTCAAAACAGTCCCAATCATTGGATCAATTTTTGACAGCGGACTCGTTAAACTTTGCAGTGAATCAGGACTTGAGCTGCTGTGCCTGGGCACTTAGTATGGAGGAAGTGTTTTGTTTGCCCAAGCCCCTCGACCATGCTGAAGGGTTCCAAAGGAAAGAAGTGCTCAATACGTTTGAAGATGACCATGGCTGCAGGGGATCACTCCCAGCTGATTACGTCATCTGGTATTCCCAGACGGTCACCGATCTAGGGTCGACATTGCTTAACTTACATTAACATACAAGAACCGATGAATCCAACGTGATATTTGGTCACAACTCACCGGACTATGAAAAAGCCAAAAAACCCTACCAATCTAAGAGAAAGAGTCTTCATAATCCCAGTGAGACTAATTGTCAATTGAACAACCATTTCCCAGCAATCAAAGAGAGAAGAGAAGAAGAAAGGCCTCCTCTGTTATTAGAGACTAAAACAACTTGAATGAAGCCTTTTTGATGACTGATGACACCTTTAACACAACTTTCCAACAATTAAGCAATGGGAAATCTATCTTTAAGTGGTTTTGACACAAAGTCATTTTCCACCCCCACCCCCTCATCTACTTTAAGACCTCAAAAATCTGGCAAACTCTACAGCAGTGATTCTGAATGTGAGGAACACACCCCACAAGGGGGCAATTTGAATATATGGTTGGGGGTCAATTTATAATTTGGGTGTGGAAAGTGAAAAGCATTCCGTGGCTCAAAACCGAGTTGGGTTAACTGATTAATTCCTAATTATACTATAGATTCCATAGTAACTGTTATATATATATATATAAAATAATTATAATGACATTTATTAGTTGAGAACCTATATTTGCCCGGTGCCTGTGTGAGCGACAGCTAAATGAGCAGCATAAACGAATTCCACCCTGGAAGCTACCTTATACAATGACCCCCACCAAGAAATTTGCTTTTTTTTCCCTATGTTATTTTATTTGATGAAATTAAAATTACCATAGTAACAGCCCACAACATAAAAATAGTGGCTACTTATTGTATAACTGCAGTATTGCAGTACACAAATTTGGAACAGAAAAACATGTGTGACTGCCAAAAGTAATCTTATTTCTCACCAAACATGAGGCGAAGAGGGGGAGGAAAAAAAGAACCAATCACGGTGTGGGAATGAAGGGGGTAATGCAAACAATATTTCCAAAAAGTTCTGAATGAATTTCAATGTAATTTTGTGGAAGGGTGGGCGATGGGCTAAGGTAGAAGTGATTAAATTTGGGGGCAGATTTTTATTGAGAGATATTTTTCCATACATTTATGTATTTGCTCATGTCCGTCCACACAATATCTCTAAAAGTTCTCAATGAATTTTAATTAAATTTTGTGTAAGAGTGGGCCATGGTCTAAGGAAGAAGTGGTTAGATTTTGGCATCAATCCAACGTTTTGTTTTTGAGAGATATTTTTATTATTCTGAATGAAAAGAGTTTAAAAAACGAATAGTAAATGAAAATAATAAATTTAAATTTCAAGGGAAGTAACTCAATATTCGTACATATTGTGAGAATTGTGTTCTACCCCATTTTTTAATATTTTATTTTCATTCAATTTTTAACTAGTATACAGTGTTGGCAGAGGTAAGCACTCTCCGAGTGCTTTCTAGTTTTTTCAAGTAATAATAACAATTGTACATCATCTTTTGGGACATTTATGTATACTCTCATAAGCAATTTTCATTATCATTAGATAAATTTTATTCCAAAAAATGACAAACAATAGATGTTTTTCTGATCGTTTTTAGATGAAGTATTATAAATCAGTATTATTTTAGATTTTTATGAATACTTTTTACTTTCATCTTATTATTATCGCAACTTTTGCACTTTATTTTCCGATCAAGGCTATTTACTTACTGCCGGAGGGTAATCGGTAGGTATGAAACATGATGGAAGAAAATTTCAGTGTGAAATCGACATGTGAGAACTATTTTAAAATCTGGCAAAAATCAGCATACTATTCAAATTTTATAAAATTTTCGATACTTATTTAAAAAAAAAAAAAAAAAAAAAAATTTTCATATGATTCCTACCCCACCTTTTATTTATTTTATATAATGATGCTTTCGTTGACTTTTACACATTTTACAGATATATTTCTGGAGATACTAATTAGGGTTACCTTTTTTAGAATAATATCCAGGCACTGCTGGAATGGAACTCTTACTTTGGGATTAAAAAAACAAGAAAATTAAGTAAAATAATTTTCTTTTTGGAAATGTTTTAGTTTTATTCGATTAATTATCATTCAGGATTTTGATCGGTGAAACATTTTTTCCCCCCACTCAATATTATTTTTCAAAAATATTTTTCATCATTTTTATCGATTTATTCCGATATCTGATACATTTTTGAGATGCATATTTTTTTCATACGTAGATTTAAATCATTTTAGAACAGGTATTTAAACCGATTAACTGCAGAAGACGGAAATTCCCGTCATTGCAGTTCTGTGTCTAACTCAATAAAATCTGTTTTATTGCGATTGATGGAAACTCAGTTCTATCTGTGAGTCATGGCTTTTATCTTTCAATGGATAACTTGCAATGGACAAGGGTTTTTATCTTTCAATAGATAACTTGCAATGGACAAGGGTTTTTATCTTTCAATGGATTACTCTTCACCACCTGCAATGGGTTAATATAACAAAATTACTTCCACCACTCTAATAAAAACTATTCTTAAAAATTGCAATCAAAAACAAACGGATTTTTTACCCGAAATAAATGTTTTAAATCTTAAATATTTCACACGTGTTAATATGGTGGAGTTGTCCTTGAAAAGCATTGATCGCAGTAGATAAGCGACACACCAAGGCGATCGAAAGGTAAACAAAAAATGCCAATCCCTCCACACATCTGTTTTTGGTCATTTTGAGATAGGAGATGTTTTTGTTGTGTTAAAAGTAGGTATCCCCAGCAAGCAGGCACAGGAGAGTGACATTTACGAAATGACAAATGTTATTAAATAAACAAGATCTTTTCGTAAATAATTCAAACTATTTATTCGTTGCCGACTCAAAAAATACGCCATTTCACCCAACAAGGACAAAGTAAGCACATGTCATGGATCTATATTCCCCTATTATAAATCGATGGCTTTTTCTTGATTTCCGATCGAGTTGAATTGAAAGTTGTAGAAAAACAACTGAAATTAAGATGAAGGTAAAAACTAGTCAAATTTAAATAAAAATAATGTGTTACAATTACTTCATCGAATAATAATAAAGATTGAACTATATACTAATAACAAATTACTAATAAAAGGTGAACACTTACAACCTCAATGTATTCCAATTGAAAGAAAAGATGTTCTATTCAACTAAAAAAACTCACCTTGAGTGAGGATATCCTCGAAGTGTGTGGGAAATGTATTTCTGATCTCTGTAGATAGAGCTTTCAGTTTACCTGTTGTTTACAGGATGGGCTGGGGTTTTTGTGTCAGCCTCACACTTAGGTAGGACTAAACCACATCCACAGCCCATATACCACAGTTATTGGTGATATTTACATCGTAAATGCTCTCTTATCCACGGTTAGAATTTATATTGTAATTAAGCATGACCAATGTCTTTGCTGAGATTATTTTTAAAAGTTTGTTATTTTAGGAGGAGGAACAGGAAACTATGTATTTTCACCCAGAAGTAGATCCCGCTCAGTTTCTGCTACTCAGAAAAGTACAAACTTATTTGAGACTTTTTTTTCTTCTTTTCTTCAACAAAACAGAACAAAATAAACTTAATAAAATAACCCAACATTACGTTGTTGTTACGCAATTATATACACAGGTTGTTTTTCTAAAGGCTTCCATGACGATAACTTTTAAGTGGAGACCCGCATGGCCAGAAGACGAGGTCCCTCTAGTTCTCGTGATGTCGTCTACCGGTCTCTTTTATATCGATTTCCTCTAGGATTTTCATCTCTTGTACGAATATTACGTCTAGTTCGTATTTTTGTACGTCCTGGTCTAGTTGGTTTTTCCATTTTCCGTATGTTGTTGAATGTTTCGCACATTAAACATTGTTAGAGTTACAGATCTTTCTCATTCTATTGATCTCGGGTGTTTTTGTCTTAGTCTGATTGGTTTTAGGACGTTTAATAACTCATTAGATTTTATAATTGATAATTAGCCGATTATTATTCGTTGGTCAATGAAGATGAGACGATCTTCTTTTCCCAAGATACTTTTTACAGGTGAGAAAATTTATTTGAAACTTCACACACAAGTCCAACCTCAAGAAATCAAATAGTTACTTTAATACACACACACATGGTTATTGAACTTCAACCTTGAGTGATAACAAAGAAACAACATTAGCTGTAAACGATTTTCAATTTTGGAGAACAAAAAACCAAACAAAATTAAATAAATAAAAACTTAAACGAATCGAGAACTTCAAAATTACTCACCGTTTCTTCGGATCCGCCATGTTGGTTTATCGGGCCAAATAAATAGAGCAACCTGATTGGTTGAAAAAAGAACCGGAAAACTATCCCGCGTTGTTGCTTTTACGGCTAATCAACACTGTTGCGAATCTGGATGTTTTTCATCTAAATCTAGATGTTTTTGGTTACATCTAGATGTCAGAAATTGTTATTTAGATGATTTTTAATAAAATAAGTAATATTTTAATTTAATTTATAGTAATAAAATAAATAATGTTTTTATTTAATTTATAGTAATAAAATAAATGTTTTTATTTAATTTATAGTAATAAAATAAGTAATATTTTTAACAGATTAAGTAATATTTTAATAAAGTAAATGCTAATGATTAAAGTCCACCTTTGATTTATGTAACATATTTCTTAGATTTTAGATATATATCTGGAGAATCTAGATGTTTTTAGGTGTTTTAGATGGTTTTTGGCTCCATTTTAGATGTAAACTTGAAATTAAATTTGACAACACTGGAAGCGAAACTTTTAACAAAAGTATTTTGAAATTTTATGAAAAACTTTAAAATATAGGTGTCACTTTTTTAAAATTTCTACTTTGAAAGATTTCTAAGTGCCCCAAATTTACTGTTTATGTCTATTTAAAAAGTGTCTTTCTTAACTTCTGCCGCCGTCGGTAACCGGACAGTTCGGTCGCGGACATTTCGGCCGCTTTTTGTTTTTAAAGGCGAAGATGAATAATTAGACGGGATTTAAAATGAAATAGAATCAAAATATAAATCTAATGCACTTTACAATAAAAAGCCAATTCATGTTTGTTGTTTAAATGTTTTATAAATATTTTTTCCAACTTTTTATAGCTAATCTTTGTTGATTTTCTCAAGTAATGTTATTTAAGCTTTTTTAATTTAATTAAAATGTTTTACGTTTAGGATCTTACTGGGTCGAATATTTGATAGAACCACGTTTTTTTAAAAATAGTATGTACCACTGATTTTTTGACAACAATAACCAGTGAACCACGTGTCTCCGTAAAAACGCCTCCCTTAATCCCAAATCTTCTCATTCCAGCGATTGATTCAATGGAGGGTTGTGGGTAAATGTTAGAATTTCGTTACCCCTAACATTAACAACTACAAAGAAAATGTTGTGTGAGTCGGGGGAAGACTTGTTTTTGTTTTGTTTACCTTCGTGGCATAACTTTTAGTAATAGTTTGCGCGCGCACACTCCTGCGGGCAGACCCGCGCGCACCCTCGGACAGGCTCGCGTAGGCCGCAAACGAAGTTCTCGGATGGATTGAAAGCACAACAAATTACTCGCGAAAATATTTTGTTTCTCTTTTTTTTTAGAAATTTCGTATCATCCGAATCCTAACCTTAAATAATTCAAAGAAAAATGTTTCTTTTATTTTAATTTATTGTGTAACGAAAAAACAATTTGTGTAATTTATGTTATTTACATTCAATCAATAAATCCAGACAAAACAATAACATTTTGTTTCCCAATTCCCAATGGAACGCAACGATTTCTTTTAAATTCAAAGAAAGAATTTGAATTTAATTTGTTTTGTACCATTATTGGGAAATGTGCAACAAATTACTGGAAATAGATCGATAAATGCGAAAACAATGATTGTGCTGACTCCGTATGACTTCCAGTGTTGCCAATTTAGATGTTTTTCATCTAAATCCAGATGTTTTTGGTTGCATCTAGATGTCACAAATTACTATTTAAATGATTTTTTAAATAAAAATAATACTTTTATTTTATTTATAACTGTAAAATAAGTAATATTTTAATAAAATAAATGTTGATGATTAAAGTCACATTTAATTTAATATTGATATATTATATATTTCCTAGATTTTAGATAGATGTTTCTAGATGTTTTTTGACTGAATTTTAGATGTAATCTTGAAAATAAAGTTGGAAACACTGTCTGCGTGATGTCAGATGAATTCAAATCGGGACCCCCGTATCAGAGTAGAGCGGCCGACGTCGGCGTAGCGTAATAATTCGGTCTGTAAGTTGGCTATTTAATTTCTTATTATTCTTTTTACAGATCTTTAAGAAAAGTATGTCTTTTTGTCCATTCATTTTTTCGCATACCTGTAAATGGCGATAGTTTTTAAGTGTCCCAAATTATCACACTCACCACAGTACTTTTATATAAACAATAACAAACCATCGTTTATACAAAAAGTACTGGTCACAAATATTTGAATAAGCACAAAATCTATTTTTATTGCCTAACATTACAGGGGCCAATTAAGGATTCTGAGTAACGGGATCCAAATTAATTTACTAGTTTGACAACTCTTTCATATGGCAATGTGAGTTCGCCTTTTCAATCTCCTTGATCGATTCGGAACAAGATTTTAGAAGGATAGAAAGAAAAAAAAACATTTTCAAGAAATTTAGCATTCAGAACCACAAAACATGACTAAATGCATGTCTTGTTATGTTGATTGCAATACAATTTGGTTCTTCTTGCACAATCTTCCTGTTTTTAACTCTCGAAACCAAGCGATTAGAAGCAAAA
>VCCN01005113.1:943774-954718 GCA_006491835.1 Architeuthis dux | reverse complement strand
CACGGCAGGCCCTGCTGGCCCCCGGCCTATTATGACAGCAGCCCAAAAGAGGATACAATATATTTGCTATTCCTTTGAATGTTTGTCTCTATATTTTTATTAGATACGTTTTATGTTTTCAATGATGTTGACTTAAAAAAACATTAGAGAAAGCCCTACAAATCTAGCATCAGCAAATGGGATCATATTTTAATTGGGGATTTCAATTTATAAAATTATTTAATATTTAATGCAATATAGGAAAGAGAAAAGTTTTGGTCATGTCCCAAATATTGAAAACCTTTAATGTCTCAATTTTAACAGATTTTCCTATACAGATTATCCAAACATCAATTAACTGAGTTTTTTTTTTTTTTAGAAATTTCGTATTATGCGAAGATTGACCTTGAATAATTCAAAGAAAAAAATTTCTTTTATTTTAATTATTTGTGTAACGAAAAATTAAAAAACAATTTATGTAATTTATTTTATTTACATTTCATTCAATAAATCCAGACAAAACAACAATATTTTGTTTCCCAATTCCCAATGGAACACAACGATTTCTTTTAAATTCAAAGAAAGAATTTGAATTTAATTTAATTTGTACCATTATTGGGAAATGTGCAACAAATTATAGTGGAAATAGATCGATAAATGCGAAAACAATGATTGTGCTGACTCCGTATGACTTGGCTACAGTTGACAATTTAGATGTTTTTCATCTAGATCTAGATGTTTTTGGTTGCATCTAGATGTCAGAAATTGCTATTTATGTAGATGATTTTTAATCAAATAAGTAATAGTTTTTAATAAAATAAGTAATATTTTAATAAAATAAATGTTGATAATTAAAGTCACATTTAATTTATTAATGATATGTAATATGTTTCCTAGATTTTAGATGTATATCTGGAGAATCTAGATGTTTCTAGATGTTTTTTGACTCAATTCTAGATGTAATCTTGAAAATAAAGTTGGCAACACTGTCTGCGTGATGTCAGATGAATTCAAATCGGGACCCCCGTATCAATCGGCGTAGCGTAATAATTCGGTTTGTAAGTTTGCTGTTTATTTTCTTATTATTCTTTCTCTTTAACAAAAGTATGTGCTTTTATCCATACATTTTTTCGCATACCTGTAATTGGCGATAGTGTCCCAAATCATCGCACTCACCTACTGACTATATAAACAAAAACAAACCATCGTTTATATAATAAGTACTGCTCACAAGTCTTTGAACAAGCACAAAATCTGTTTTTTATTGCCTAAGATTGCAGGGTCCCTTAAGGATTTTGAGCGGGACGGGGGGGGGGGGGTTCCAAATTACATTACTAGTTTGGCAACTCTTACATATAGCAATGTGAGTTCGCCTTTTCAATCTCCTGAACAAGATTTTAGAAGGATAGAAAAAAACTTTCCAGAAATTTAGCATCGAGAACATGACTAAATGCAATGACTTGTTATGTTGATTGCAATAAAATTTGGTTCTTCTTCTTGCGTAATGTTCCTGTATTTAACTCTTGAAACCGAGTGAATAGAAGCAAAATGTCTGTTTGTTCAAATACTTATAACAAGTACTGTATATATATCTTAGTTCCTCGGAGTAATCTGGATTGAGCGCTCTTGTAAATAGATAGACATATGAGTTTATATGTCTTAAAAATGATCTACAACCCGCCGCAGTGACTGGAGGGTTGGTAAGTTGTCGGACTGCTGGCCCAGAGGTCCGGTTTCAATCCTCACTCAGGGCACCAAGGCACTTATAGTCAGTAGCCACACTGATGAGTTGTAAGACGATGAAACAGCGCTGTATATGGATTTGACAATATATATAACTAGATTATATATATATATATACGTATTCATTAAATTGCCACACATTGGTGTCAAAATAATTCAGTAGACCGTGTTTTTTGGAGAATGCTCAATACCTATGGCAGAGCGGTGATATAAATGATATTTTTTATTGCTCCACAACGAGTTGTACAACCAGTTTCACTCTCTGGAAGTGAGAGTGAAACTGGTTGTACAACTCGTTATGGATCAATAAAAAAAATATCATTTGTATTTATATATATATATCAGTGGTGGAAATGGGGGGTGCGAGGGTACGGCATATACCTACTTCTCAATTTCCAAGTTTTTGGGATGTTCAATGCCCCTACTAATGGAGACTTTACCATATACCTAGTTCCCAAAAGTCAGCCTTACTGTACACCTAGTTCCAAAACCCATTTCCATCACTGCATAAAAAAAGTGCTTTGATCTTTTTTGCCAAATTGCAATATTTTAAAGAATATAAACAGGAACTTCAATCTGGGGATTTAAAAAAATGAGATTGAGAAAGTAAAGAATGAAGATAGATTCAAACTTTAATAAACTAGCATTCCAAGGGAAATTATGAATCACCACCACCCCTATAAGCTGTGTTGGGGGTGATCAAATAAAAAGTTGGAAAAAGGGGTGATCCATGAATAAGTTACTTCTCTCACCTTTTGTTGGGCTGTGATTACTAAAAAAGGTCTGAATTTTCAAAAAACAAGTGGGCACAAACCAGTGATCAATTTAGCCTAAACTTACATTGCATATTGAAACCCCCTCTAAAAACCTATTTTGGGGGAATTTTCAAAAACAAAAATGTTCCCCCCCCCTACTCATTGAAGGGAGTGTGTGTGCAAAATTTCAAGTTTCTACTATGAACTGTTAGGGCTGGATGAAGTCCAGATACATAGATACATATAAATGTGAGAACACATGAATAACCTAAACCCAGCAATAAACCAGTGTTGTGGGTAGCAGTGATTAATAAATAAATAAATAGTGTATACAGCTGATGAAGCAAAAGATGGTTTGAATTGTGATTTTGTCAAACTCCAGTACAAAGTCTGGAGTTGACTTTGTTTTCCTACCATAACAAGAACAACAAGAACAAGAACAATCTTCACCAAAACGAGGGGTGTAAACCGATATGTAAAACCTGAGTTCAAATCAAGGTAGCGGAATGTGTTCCGCTATCATGAATTGAACTCATGACCAACTGATTGCCAGCAGGCTGTCTTACTGACTGAGCTAAATTGACAAGTCTTAGATATTAACGAAAATTTATCATACAGATACGCATGGGCTTATTTCATTCTAATAAATAAATACATTTATACAAAAAAATATATATTTTTATAATTTCTTATTTATTAGGTTGGTGCAAAAATAATTGTGGTTTTTCACCATCAACTTTAAAGCAGTATATCTCAGCTTAAAATAAAAACACTCCCACCACCTCTCGTTTCCCCTCCTTCTATATATGTCTGAAAGTGCAAGGGCAAGAATTAGTGTTAACTGCATTTTTGAGAGTAACCTCCCTTGCTAGTGGTCTCATTTGACATCCTTCCCAGATCACAATCCATGAAATCGTACTAGTGTATCTATGGTCTGACTTTCAGGCTTGTTTACACATCATTAGATAGATTTCTCTCTCAACAAATAGTTCTTCTTATGTAGATGCCAACTAATTAAAACGACCTCATCATTTTATCTAAATTCAACCAAGAAAACTTGAATAATTCCCATTTACAGGAATCTTGTTCACTTGACATATCTCGAGATCAGTTGATCTTGATTATGTTTCAGTAAGTTTTGTCTGCTTTCTCTTTTTAGAAACCATCAACCAAAACTATCAACATAGGTTTCTCCATTGGTCTGCCTGGCTATGTATGTATCATACATACAGGCTGTACCCATGGATCTAGAGGGCTGAAAATTTAAGTATTATTATGTCTAGAATTTTTTTTTTTTTTAATTCCCTCCCCAAATACGTTTTTAGATCAGGGGTTCAATTCACAATTTAAGTTTATGGTAAATTGGTCAATTAGTTTGTGGCTGGCAGCATTCAAGCAAGAAAATTCGGACTTTTTTGATTATTGCCCAACAAAAGGTGAGAGGAGTAACTTATTCATTGATCAGCCCTTTTCCCAATTTTTTAATTGATCACCTCCAATATTATTTTTTATTTCTCACAAATAAATATTACAGAAAAGACTAAAAGAAAAACTTAAATTATCATTAATTATCTGCATGATTGAAAAACATTACAATACTAGTTTACCTGTGCAGTCAAAAATGACGGCATATATGAATACACATTGCATTTTATATACATAGATGATAGATAAATTTGCATTGCAGGGAATGTGGAGAATAGCATTCTGTTGACCACAAATGGATTTTTACTATCTTTTGATTTTGATTTTATTACTTTTTATATTTTTATTCTTTAAATTTATCATTTTTATTACATCATCAGAACATAGAATTCTATTTTACTACGTCAGAAGACAAACACACATCAGTTGCATGACTGAAATTCTATTTTACTACATCAGTTGCATCCCTTAGCATGACAGAAGACATTTGCACATTGCTAATTATTATATGTGTGGATGAATTTTCTCTATGTAATCATAAGATATGCATGAGTTTATTGAACTAAAAACTAATTTTCCTAATTTCAAATAATGTGGGTAGCTAGCAATTTCTTTAATAATCTTTTTTTTATTCACAGATATTGACTGAAGTGGAAACCAATTGAATTCATCAGACGGTGGTATGTAAATCTTGTACAAAGAAACAGAAATCCCTGTGAGAATACATTAGCAAGAAGGCGAATATTGCTGAGTTTGTGGAACTGATGTTTCAAAGAATACAGCTTTCTGAACATTCAATGGAAAGAAACTGTATTTCTCTGAATTGTGTGAATGACAACTGAATAAATACATAACACAGAAAATAAACAAGGTTCTTCTGAAGTGGGTTCAATTACAGTTTCCAGGATTTCACTCTTTGGAAAACAAACTTGGAAGATCATGTCAGAGGGCAGCAATATTTTTGTTAAGTATGTAGGTCGTTTATAGGTCTCCATTTTGAAGCAGTTCATATTTAGAAACAATCACCCAAACACAAAAATTAGATAAACCATATTCTTGCATTGCACATGTGCATTTAAAAGAATATATGAAAGCACATACTGGAGAGAAACAATATACTTGTGAATCAAGTGTATAACCATCTACATGGAGTTCAAATTGGAAAGCTAAAGCTAAAACACACTAAAGAGAAACAGTATTTTTGTAAAGTGTGTGGATCAGAATTTTGAAATTATTTCTCAAAGACAATTTCAAATACACACCAGTGAGACAGTATATTGCAAAGTGTGTGAATCAGCATTATCAAATAATTCACTTTTAAAAACATGTAAACATGTAAACACACACTGGGAAGAAACTATATTGTGTTGAAGTGTTTGGATCAGCATTTTGAAAGAGTTTAAATTGTGAAACCACATTTTATGAAGTGAGCATTTTCAAAGAATTCAGATGCAAAATCTCATGCAAACACACTGGGAAGAACCATATATAAAGATTGAGGATCATCATTTTCACAGATCATAAGAAAACACTTTATTGGGGGACCAAATTTTTTGTGAAATGTCCAGATCATTTAACTCTTAGATTCATAAACTGCTTGTAACCGCTGTGGAACTCTTCAATGAATAGGATAAAAAACTGGAACTCTTTTGTGAATTAAAGAAAAATAAAATAAAATCACCAAAACATGCAAGGGAAATAGCTTTAATCCGAATTTACTTCTCTTGAATTATTATTTGAATTCCCTAGTATGAATTTAAGAGTTCATCTTTAAAAACATTCAAGCAGACACTGTAGAGAAACCATATTTTTGTGAAGTGTGTGGGTTGGCATTTTCAATTTATCTTTAAAAATACATGTCCAAACACACCGGGAAGAAACCATTTTCATGTAAATAATGTGGACAGACATTTTACAGCGAGTTCTAGATTAGAAATAAACATGGAGTCACACACTAGAGAGGAATCATATTCTTGTGAAGTGTGTGGGTTGGCATATTCAGATAGTACAAAATTAAAAATACACATGCAAATACACACTGGAGAGAAGCCATATTCTTGTGTAGTGTGTGGGTCAGGTTTTTCATCGAATTCAGATTTAAAAAGACACTTGCGAACACACACTGGAGAGAAACCATATTCTTGTAAAGTGTGTGGGTCAGGATTTTCAGAGAATTCTAAATTAAAAAGACACATGCAAATACACTCTGGGGAGAAACCATATTCTTGTGAAGTATGTGGGTCGGCATATTCAGATAGTACTAAATTAAAAATACATGTACAAATACACACTGGAGAGAAACCATGTTCTTGTGAAGTGTGTGGGTCAGCATTTTCATCTAATTCAGATTTAAAAAGACACTTACGAACACACACTGGAGAGAAACCATATTCTTGTGATGTGTGTAGTTCAGCATTTTCCCAGGGATCATCTTTGAAAATACACATGCGAACACACACTGGAGAGAAACCATATTCTTGTAAAGTGTGTGGGTCAGGATTTTCAGAGAATTCTAAATTAAAAAGACACATGCAAAGACACGCTGGAGAGAAACCATATTCTTGTGAAGCATGCAGTTCACCATTTTCCCAAAGATCAGCTTTAAAAATACACATGCAAATACACACTGGAGAGAAATCACAACTTTGTGATGTGTGTGGGTTTGGATTTTCCGAGAATTCATTAACTCTTAGTTCACGAACCGCTCCTAAATGATAGTGGAACTCTTCCATGATTTGAATAAAAAATAATGGAATTCTTTTCTGAATAGAATTTGACCTAAAAGTGGAAGGGAGGTAACTTTAATTTATAGTTATTTCCCGTTGAGTTGAAAATAAATATGCAAATGCACATTTGAGAGAAATCCATATTCTTGTGAAGTTTGTGGTTCAGCATTTTCCCAGAATTTGTCATTAAAAATACACATTGGAGAAAAACCATATTCTTGTAAAGTTTGTGGGTCAGCATTTACACGGTTATGCATTTAAAATACACTCAAGATAAGTGCAGCATTTTCAAAGAGTTCTGATTTAAGGAATCACGTGACCACATACAGGAGAGAAACCATATTTGTGTATAGTATGTGAATCAGCATCTTTACAGTGTTTTAAATTAAAAGTACATAATATGAACACACACACCAGAGAGAAAACTTATTTGTGTATCGTCGATCGTCATTTTCAGGAAGTTAAAAAAACACATGCTAACAATACTGGACCATATTTATGTATAGTATGTGGATCAGCAAATACACACTGCTGGGAACCATATTCTTATGATGTGTGTAGATTGACATTTTCACAGTGATTATCTTTTAAAAAGATACATGCAGACACACACTGGAGTGGGAACTTACCATTGCTAAGCGGGTTGTCGTGTATGGGTTTCCATACTTGCAAAGGCAGTAGGCAAACAGGAAGAGCTCTCCTAAAAGAGAGGTAACCGCCTTATAAATACAGGTAGCCAATGCAATGTGATAGTTCAGTTACTATCGAACTCTCGTAGTTTGAAGTAAGCATTTCAGCTGTACAGTTGTTCCTGGTATAAAGTTGTTAAACTAAAACCTATTGGGCTTGTTGTTTATAATACCCATGAACACGACATGGTGTCAGGAGTGAGATTCGAACCCACGCCCACATTACTTTAGCTGTAATAAAAAGAGTAGTTTTATCAAATTTAATATTGCTTTCATGTAACCAAACCATCCATAGATTTTAGTTCAGTCCATGGTCCAAGTGTGAGTTTCCAAGTTCCCTACTCATTGATGTGGAAATACACATGTGTTTAAATAGTGTTCTCAATAATGATTTCCTGTAGGTGGAAATCACTCAGGACTGGAATTTGTGATATAATTCACAACATCACCATTTGCAAAGATTTCACATTGAAAAATATAAATGCAAACACAAACAAGTAAAGAAAGCAGATTCTTGTGATGTCAGCATTTTCATAGATTTTAGATTCTAGAGAGAAACCATATTCCTGTGAAATGTGTGATTCTTTATTTTTGTGGAAATCTACATTGAAGTTCCACATGCAGAAACACACTGCACACAAACTATATTTATTTGGAGTATTAGAAACCATCAACCAAAACTGTTATAAGTTTCTTCAGTTTTTAAGTGATTCTTGCTGGCCGACTATGTATGTATCATGCGTACAGGCTGCACCAATGGAGCTAGAGGGCTGAAAATTTCAACATTTACTCCTTATATCTAGAAAAAACTTTTGTGAAAATCCACCCAAATAAGTTTTTTGTTCAATTTATAATGTAAATTTATGCTAAGTTGATCCCTTAGTTTGTGTCTGGCAGTGTTCATGCTTGTTTTCTTTTTAATTCAGACTTTTTGGTGACTTATTCATTGATCACCCTTTTTTCCAATATATTAATTAATCACCCCCAACATGCCATGCTGCCAAAAGACATTGGTCACGTGATGCTTTCTATTGAGTGACTAACCAGATGTGTCTTTTTTTATTTTCATGCAAGTTGAGAGAAAAATAGACATAGAAATGGGTTTTGTTTTAACAAGGAAACAAGCAGGGTCAGCAGTCGTAACAACTGGATCTTGTAAACAGCAACCGATGATTACAGTCCCTAAAAGAGGACACCAAATTCTCTCTACTTTTAAACAGGATAGTCTGCCACAGTATAGCAACTGATCCATGAAGATGTTCAATCTATCTTTCTAGATTCATTGGCATTGCAAATTGAAGCTGTGTTATTCATGCTTTCAATTTCATTGTATTACAATCATGTTATTCACTGTGTTGGGTGCTTGGTTTATTTTAGCCAACAACACATGCAGAATATCATGAAACAGGGTTGAAATATCAGTAATAATGTAAAAATATAGGAAAATGAAAAGAACTTGAATTTCTTTCAAGTTCTCTTTTGTAGATACTATTATTCTTTACGTGTTTCCTCGATTCATGAATTTTCATTTAAAACAATCAATTTCTATGGAAACTGACCATTTAAACACGGACACTAAACCTATGAAATTATAAATGCTTATTGCCTACAAATTGACTGCAAAATCTTTTATTGTTTCTTTTCCATAAACATTTTCTATAATTTAAATATTTTCCTCTGTTTTTACTCAGCATGTTTTTGCTTTCACATAAGAAATATTTAATAAAAATAATTGAAGATATGATCTTTTTTCATTTTCAAAGTTAAAAACATTATCTCCCTTGACATTACTGGTTTGACAGACATTTTCTATTTGGACGGTGAATAGGTGTGCTTGATTGGTACTATGATAATACTGGGGTCCAGACATATGCGTAAATGACTAAAAGTTCTCCCCCTTGGATTGAATTAAGCTGATGGTGGACTAAAGATTGCAGTATCAAATCAGCTTTGTAGACAATTTTCTCATTCTTATCTTAAAGATAGGATATACAGAAAAAAAGCAATATTCATAGTCATCATTAATTTTTGGCTATTTTTTATTTTTTTATTAGTAAAAAATGACAATACTTCATCTGAGGATTTTACACCTGGTAATAATAGAAATAGTAGTCTTTAGTTGTCCAAAATTCTTAGATGAACCATTTGTTGTATAGTCACGGACTTAGGGACTTGTTTTATAAAAATATAAGGATATATTTTGATTCCATCAGACACATCATCCAGTGGTGGAGAATGAAGAGTGGGAGAGAGATGATGAGAGCCGACAGACTTTTCTTAGACAGCAGGGCATACAGGTCCTTTGACAACAGGGGAATTGGTCTTATCTTTATCCCAAGCCTAAGGGATCTCTCTGCTCTCCAAGGGTATTCTGTGTGGCTTTTATCAGGTTCGAATGCCCACACTGATTTTCCAGCCCGCCCTCTGCAACTCAGGGTTTTAGTCAACATCCTGTTTATGACCTTTGGTGTGTCTTCCGATCCCTGGCCTCTGCAACTCAGGGTTTTAGTCAATATCCTGTTTATGACCCTTGGTGTGTCTTCCGATCCCTGGCCTCTGCAACTCAGGGTTTTAGTCAATATCCTGTTCATGACTTTTCCACATCTGGCGTGTCTTCCGGTCCCTGGGTCTTGGCCGATATCCTGTTTATAAATTTCAACACCTGTGGAGGTCAAACTTGAGACCCCCACCCACGACTGCCTAAATGTCCAACACATTGTCATTATTCATTTTTGACTAGTAGAAAGAAAAAGAATAGTCAAAAATGAATGATGACAATGTATATTTGCTTTTCTTCTGAATATTGCTTTTCTTCTATCCTTAAGATCAAAATGAAAAAGATGTTTGGGGGGCTAATTTGATACTGCAATCTTTACCCCACCAACAGCTTAACTCAATCCAAGGGGAATAACTTTCATTATGTCTGGACCCCCATATCACCATAGTACCGCTTGATTGACCTCCTAAATGGTAATATGTTCAAGCTTGAATGTCTTCAAGGGTTTATTGTGATACTAATGGATTTCTGAATTGCTGAAGAAAGTTGAGAATATAATTTGAAAATGAAGAAGTATGCAGACGATATAAATTCTATGATTAAAAAATAAACAAGTTCGGGGTGTCCATAAAGTACTGTACAGTGGTTAGAAAGAGAAAAACAATTATTTAATTAATTTAATTTCTCAATCTTTATTTTTGTCTTTCTATTTGAGAGTAGTAGGGGAAATACAGGGTTTCCATAAAGTCCTGCACTTGTTTTAAAATTGAATAACTAAAATTTTACAAATGATAGAACTATTCAGTATTATTTGAAGGTTCGACTCTTGAAGTTTTATTCTTGATGCAGTATTCATTTATCACACTTCAACATGATAGCCATTGTTGTTGATACATTTTTGAAGCCTATCCTATAAAAGATAAGAGCTTCACTTAAAATTTGATGAATGGTTAATCATCAAAAGGAGATAACTAAGGGTGTTTTGAGGCAGACATGTCCACATCTGCTGGAATCATTCTAAGTTTTAATTATACAGCAATACCTTGAATAGTCCAGTTTTGATTAATGCGGGTTTTAATGTAGTACGCTTAAGGCATTGCTGTACAAATTAATGTAACTAAGTATAAGCT
>VCCN01005113.1:903600-915943 GCA_006491835.1 Architeuthis dux | reverse complement strand
ATTAACAATGCTTGTAACAAATAAAAGCATGTTTTCTAATCTTTATTGGGAGAAACTTATTTGTCAAGATATATAATCATTGGTAACCGGACAAATCTGCTGCGGACAAGTCGGCCTGGACAAATCTGCTGCGGACAAGTCAGCTGTGGACAACTCGGCCACCAATATTTCATAATATAGTTGATTGCAACAAACAGACAGAAGGCTTAAATATTAGTATAAATTTGTTTTAACACTGTTTTTGGTGGAAACTTTCATCACATTGCAGCAATTTAATTTCTCTGCCGTGAAAACTTTCGTGCTGAGCCAACTTTATTTTACATTTTATCTATTTTGTGCATCAGTATTTTTTATGAAAATGGAAAACATTTTAATTACATAAAAAAAATTAAATAACATTACTCGAGAAAATAAACAACAAACATGAATTAACTTATTATTATTGTAAATTGCATTAGATTTATATATTTTGATTCTATTTTAAATCCTGTCTAGATAGTCATTTTCGCCTTTAAAAACGAAACATGGACAAAATGTCTGGGTTTGAAATATTGGCGGCTGAATTTGTCCTAGATTCATAATCATTTCAAACAGTGTCTGTCATTATCTGCTTGTCTTGCAAGCCATTCCTATTAATTTTGTCACTCCATAGTCATTTGTTTGCAGGTTGTGTGTTTGCATAGATTGTACACATTTTCAAAACATCACGTTGTTGGGAAATAATTATGGTTAGATATTTCTTGGACAAATCTAAAAATATTCTAGCAGAGATTTTGTCAAAATTATGATCATTAAATAAAAGATTTAATTCTACATGATTTCCTTATCACCGACATTCATAGGCGTACTAACCAGGGGTGAAGAGGGGCTTCCCCCCAAAATTTGGGCGAATCAGTGTAATTCGGGGAAAACCATGTAAAATTTTGGGCAAATTGAGCCCTTTGCCCTCCACTTAACCAGATACGCCTATGCTGACATTGTTGTATTGATTAATCATTTTAAAATAGTCCAAATACAAATAGGCATTGGTATTATAATTCTTATTTGAAAGCTGAAAAAGTTTGTAAAATGTCTGCATTTACAATCAATTAACAATGAAATTCTATTTTCCCTTATTTTTTGGCTCAAAAATTATGTTCTGATTTTGGTTATGAGCCACATTGAATTCATTTTCTCCATACAAAATGTGAAAAAGTCATTTAGATTGACAAGCTGGATGCGGGTTATGACTGTAATTGCATAGTGTGATAAAATTCTAATATATAAAACAACTGACTCTGTTTGTCACTGTGTCCTCCATTTAAACATTGGGGGAGTTCAACCAAATTTGGCATGAATTCTCAATGGACCTAGGAAAATGTTTTAAAATGAAAAGTTTTGAGAAAATCTTTTTAGAGGGGAGGTTCTATTTACAATGTAACTAATGTTTATGTATTTATGTATCTTTTCATCTGTATGTTTTAACATAAATAAACAAGCCGAAACGGAAGCTACCAGAAGTAACTTTGTTTCCAATAGCAGAAGTAAAGGCTTGCCGACAGCCCTTTTTTAGCGATCCAGCATAGCAACCAGACGTGTCTCTCTTTCTCACTACTTTTCTCTACACAGCTAAATACGGTGTTAACCAAATACATTTTTAACCAACACAGCTAAACACAAACTAACAAACCAACAAAAGCAAAAGTTATAAAATGGATAAGCGACTTACTGAGAATAGAAAACTGCTTGGTAGGTAGTTTGAGAGTTGCATTCTGTAAGGTGTGGCTATTGGTGAGATACACAAATCAAACACAGGTGGGCTCTTTAAGGGTGTGAATAATGAACTTCCTCCTGGCAACTGGAACAAAGATAAAAACACAAATCTTTTAGTTGCCTTCTTCAAACATCACTCAAATAAAATGTTCATGGAAAGGACACTTTTGTCCTATCATAGCTAGTTCAGTTGTTATAAAAGGTCATGGTTAACATAATGTATTTACATGGCTGTTCGAACAAAATTCATATTGGGAGGGCTGCGAATGAAGAGGAAATTTTATTTTAGACCACACCCGCTAGAAAACACCCATATTGTAAAAAGTGCACTATTTAATTCATGGATATATGATGACATTTAGATAAATAATTGATGAAGATAATTATGAACAAAAGGCTGCTTAGGGAATTTTTGAAAATAGACCTTCAAAATCTGTCAGAAATCAATGTATTTCTCAAGTCATCAACAGACAGGTCTATTATACAACTATGAACTAACAAAAAATAATTGAAGGGGATAATTGGTTTATTTACTCTTTCTGTAATCTTAAAGCTAGCTTTTTGTAGTATTTTTCGAAAAAATAAAGAACACATACTAGCAACCCTGGAAGCAACCTTATAAGCGACTGGACGCGGGTTAGATCCCCGCATGGAGTTCGTTTCTTTATTCACATTTACGATTTAGGCTGCTCATTTAGCTCACACCAGCACCGGTAAATATGGTTGCCAACTAATAAATGTCATTATAATTATCATATTCTGTCGGATATAACATTATCCATCATTTGATTTCATACTGTATTTAGTTTATTTATGACAAAAAGATTTTTTTTATGTATTATGATAGCTTCTATAATATTCAATCAGGCTACCTAAGCTCTGAAAATGACCACTGAGACCACAATTCATCCTGCATCTGCACAGAATATATAAGAAAAAATAATATATAGTGTGATTATTTGGGCTTTGAAGAAAGTCACAAAGTCAAACGAAAATGTAAATGAAAAAAGAACCTACCTTATTTTCTATCTAGAAAACACAAGGTGAGAAGTCCATTCTTTCAGTTGTCCGATTCTTCTTTAGTATTAATATTGGTAGTGGCTTTTAGTAGTGGTTAGTTATATAGGAGATAGGGAGGAAGAATAGAATGGTGTTGTTAGTATTAAGGAGATTTAGGAGATGCAAAAATAGGTGTTACTGGCTTCGTTGACAAGTTGATAGCGACTACCCATATTGCCTAAAAGTGAAGCAAAATAGGAACGCTGTTGTCTAGACAACAATAAGTGCTTCTAATAATAGCACAAGCTAACTCCTGTTGTCCCGAGGTTATGACATATAGTATGAAAACTAAAGTGAAATTTTTATAATTCTGGCAATACTTCTGGATATTTAGTATTCTATGATCAGGATAGGCATAATGGCTGGAAAAATGGAATTGGCAAAGCAAGTTCACATTTCTCTGTGCTCTGTCACAATGCCAGATATCTGGACAAAAATATCTGACATGCTACAATGGTTGATAGAGAATGTATATTTAACATATTTGATATTTAATGTTAGATATGCCCACAATCCTGCTATAAGAAAGATTGAAGTATACTTCAATAATATGATCAGGGAATAGAACAACATTCCATAGACTCCTAAACGGTTGCACCCTACAGACTGAAAATGTGTGTATACAAGTCAAGTTGCCCCTTATACACAAAAGATGGCAGCACTTTCCTGCCTACAGTTCATGAGAAAATAGATTGTCTCACTGTACCCCATGTCTCATTGTTCCCCGGTCACCCCTACTGCTTATGAGTATTTGAACAAACAGAAATTTTGTTTGTATGGTTTGGTTTGGAGAGTTAAAAACAGGAACTTTACACGAGAAGAACCAAATTTTATTGCAATCAGCACAACAAGGCATGCATTTAGGCATGTTTTGTTGTTCTGAATGCTATATTTTGGGAAAAAAATTTTTTTTATAGAATTAAATTGTTAAATGAATCAAACCAGGTATTTTTTTCTATCCTGCTACTTGTTCAGAATCGATCAAGGAGATTGAAAAAGGTTAACTAACATTGCTATTTTGAAGAGTTGCCAAACTAGTTAGTTAAATAGCCTTAAACTATACCAATACACATTTTGGAAAATAAGCTATTTTAACATGTTTTAACAGATTCTTACCGGTCTAATTAGCAATCGACTTCCAGAAGTTGGTTGATTTTCTTTTGCCCTTTTCTCGGAAACTTCTGTTTGTTTTTTGGGAGTTTCAAACAAGTCTATCTCTTCTATTTTGATCTCTGCCTTCAATGAATCTCTCGAGAATGGATTGGCAACGTTTAACGGCTTCTCCTTTGATTTGCAAACAGCAGATGATGATGAGGTGGAGCTGACGACGACGTCCTGGTCAGAATTGTAATTGAATTTTATCTCCTTGAACGGTGAGAACACAATAGGCAGCACATCTGACGAATCATTTTCGGCATCTAATCTCCATTTCTGTGACATCTGGGAATTTTCTGGAAATTCTGTTTCGGGTTCTTCTGAAGATTTGTTTTCCAATACTGGTGTTTCCTAAATACAAAGCAGATTCAGAAAAATATAAAATATGCAGAAAATTCATGTAGATACTTTTAAAACCCTAATGTATGTATGTATCATCATTCTGTTAGGTATACATGGATAATTGCTTTTAAGACCTGTTTGCCAAGCCTGTCAAAGCTTCATTCTGCTTAAAGCACCTGGTATTCCCCAATGGTCACCCATCTGGGTACTGACCAGGCTCGATGTTGCTTAACTTTGATGATCTTACGAGAACCAGTGTATCCAACATGATTTAGCCGTAACCCCTTAGCCTCGGAGAGGTTCCTCAATCCTAGTCCTTGTGCTGTGTGCTTAGTGGAGAAGCATTGAGTACCATTTTTATAGTCTTTGGTATGAATCGGCAGTGGATTGAACCACAACCTACCAAACCAAAGATGAACACTCTACCACTGGGCCACGGTAATCGGGCAAAAGTCTTAATATAACAAAAAATGCTATTTAGATAAAATCTTATTCATTATCTTATATTAAACGGATTTGAATGTAAGTTTCTGTCTGAATTTTAGAGATGAGGAATTATCATTATACATAGATTTATTCAGACTATTGTCCTCATCTTGGTTGTTTATATGTTCACAACGTTGTACCCTCTGACCTTCTTGGTACTGAATACGACAAACACTGGAATAAAGTCAGAAGGTACAGCGGCCAAAACATTGTGAACATATAAACAACCAAGATAAGGAAAATAGTCCGAATAAATCTATGTATAATTGAATGAAAATGTAATAAAAATTAAGTAAATATTCTGAGGGATCTGCAGATGATAGTAACAATCACTTTTAACAATTGCCTCAAAACAAAGAACCCTGCATATGCTAATTCACTTAAGACAGGATTTCTGTGATTGTTGCAGACTTTGAGAATTACATTTTTTTTAATACTGACTTCTTATTAAGCTAACAAGCCTGAAAGTCAGACCATAGATGCTCAAGTTCTCTCCCTTGCACTTGCAGACATATATAGAAGGAGTGGGAGGAAACGGGAGGTGGGAGTTTTTGATTGATTGATTGACTGTTTTGTTTAATGGCACATCGACCCTTGGTGGGTCATTTAGTGCCAAATTCAGTTTCTTTTTGAATACACAATTTATGTAGACAAATTATTGTGGACAAATCATAGACAGACTATTGCGGACAAATTAATGTAGGCACATTTTTGTAGACAGTTTGTTATCAAGGTATATATTGCGAATCTGTTTTTTATATTTTTGAGTATAGATTCAAAGATTTTTTTTTAACTAGAGTCTTGCAACTTTGGTGAAAGGTTATTTTCTTTTTAAATAGAGTCTTATGATTTTGGTGAAAAATTATTTTTTTCTTTCAAATAGAGTCTTGCGACTTTGGTGAAAGGTTACTTTTTTCTTTTAAATAGAATCTTGCGACTTTGGTGAATGGTTATTTTTGTTTTAAACAGAGTCTTGCAACTTTGGTGAATGGTTATTTTTGTTTTAAATAGAGTCTTGTGACTTTGGTGAAAGGTTATTTTCTTTTTAAATACAGTCTTGCGACTTTGGTGAAAAAACAGGTGGCCCTTATTGGGGAGGGTGTCTTACCCTTCTGCAGGGTATGCAGTCGGCATATTCTAGGCCCCAGCCGACATGGCCTGGAGTTTTTCAGTATGTCAGCCTATCAGTCAGTGACAGCAATCGGTACTAGAGATGCTCACGCCTACTGAATATTGACTCAGATGAATAGTAACGCTTTGTTGAACACATGGTAACTTTTAGTTCTGGTCACTAAACATTAAGAAAAAACTTACAGTTATTTGTGTTGCTGATGTTGATGAAACAGAGCTATCTACTTCAAAAGCTTCATTCAACAGATCATCAAGACTGCTGGAACATTTTCTCATTGTCATCCCACTGAAATATGAAGAGGGAAGTAAGTAGAAGACTCAGTTATATGAGGTTGTCCAGAAAGGAATGCAGTTTTTTATGAGAACAAAAATTTTAAATTAAAAAAAAACAAGTGGTGGAAAAAAGGGTTTAATCAAAGTAGGTTCAATCTGATTGAACACACTTTTGCCAACGTGTAACAATGTCAGTTATGCCTGAACTCTAAATATCATTGTTCCTGAAAAGCTTATTGTGTCATCATTAATGGAACGTTTCCTTCCTGGACGTTCATTATCCTTAGAAGACTCTGATCTCCTCGACAAAACCTCTGGAACCAACTCTGAACCATACGGAACCGGAACTGGAACCAATCCTTGGCCACATGTTTGGTTGAAGTTTTGTGCAGTTTTAATAGCTTTTCATCCAAGTTTTAATTCATAAAGAAAAATCATACAAAAGTTGTTTTCATCTATTTTGTTTATAAATGCATAACTCCCACTTGTAAGGAATTAGAAAATTCTTGTAAAATAATGATTACTCTATAAAATGATATGTAACAACCAATTTGTAGTAAATGGTGTAGAAATGTCAAAGAAAATACCATCTGGACAACCTAATAGTTATGCAAACCATAGAACAGGATTTTTCCTCAAGAAGAAAATCAACAAAAATGTTTTAAATTTCATATCATAACACATGTTATTTGCATTTATGAATATGATAATGATTTAGAGGTGGGACAACAACATGTACAAAAAGTGTAGCAATAAGCTCACTCCTTTTTTTTTATGTAAACTAATGTATAGCAAAGAAGTTTGTTCTTTTGTTACTTTTTACAATTAAGAAAAAGAAATACTACCCACAATAGACCGGTTTATTGCTGGGTTTAGGTTATTCAAGTGTTCTGACATTTATATGTATATATGTATATCTAGACTTTGCCCAGTCGTAACCGTTCATAGTAGAAACTCAAAAATTTTGAACACGCACTCCTTTTAATAAGTATGAAAATGTTTGAAGGAATCAAAATGGCTATGGAATAATTTTCAAATGAATTCTTTTCCCATACAGATGATCAGAGAATCCTTGTTGTCCGACTGGTACATTCATTGAATGGATTAAGAGAAAATGTAATTTTGATGAACATGGTAAGTTCAGCCTTCCCTCCTTTCATTTCTACTAGAACTCTCAGTTCTCATTTTAATCACTGCTACCAAAGGTTTAGGTTATTCATGTGTTCACACCCAATGTGGCTTCCACTTCTCAACAAACCTATACCCGACAAGACAAAGACACAGAAACACCCGGGCCATGGGCTATAAGGGTTATCCCCTTTAAACATAACTTCTGATTAACCCATCACGCTCAGATTTTACACCTGAAGAAGGCTGAAGAATGGATCGGCCGAAACATCAAGTTTACAACACAAACAACAAGAAGTTCAATCATCCGAAGAACCATTTGAATATTATATGTATCTATCTATCAATCTATGTATCCAGACTTCGCCCAGCCATAACCGTTCATAGTGGAAACTTGAAATTTTGCACACACTCCCCTCAATGATTTTTTTGTTTTTTGAAAATCCCCCCTCCCCCAATAGGTTTTTAGTGGGGGGTTCAATTTGATATGTAAGTTTATCCTAAATTGATCCCTTAGTTTGTGTCCGGCCGCATTCATACTTCTTTTTTTTTTAAATCATGAATTTATGATTCAGACCATACTGGTAGCATTTCATCAAGGTAACTTAATTTTACCACTATCACTACTTAATTTACGAGGTAAAAAGAAGCATATATGGGCGGTGGTGATTCATAATTTCCCTGGGAATGCTAGTCCCAATTAAGTTTAAGTGATTTTCAAGCTATAAATGCTCTTTCCTCCAAGCCTCTTTCTGTCGGCAAATTTCAAGATGATTTATCTAAATCTAGTAAATTCGTAAAAATCTTTAAAATGGAACTTCGAAATGGATGAGATTTTTGTATACATTCGTAGGCCATGTCCAATTTCTTGATGTTCAATTCAAAATTCAAATTACTTGCCACTTTGTCGGCAAATTAGAGCCCTGCACCCTCCTCACCAATAAAAATCATTAGCCACACCCCTGTTGATAATCCAATGTAATTTATTCTTATATTGAAAACAATGAACCTATTTTGGGTAGAATTGTCTGAGTTATTTGTCTTTTGTCTCATGAATCTGCCAGAAGATTCAAATTTGACAATTAACTCAAAGATACTCACTTTGTAAATATATCCGCCTGCTTAGCAGAAAACTCTTGCCTGACCTGTTCAATCATCAAAATTGAGTGACTAGTATTGGGAAGAGAACCAGTCTTGATCATTTTATCTGCACATGACAAAATAAAGGAATGAGATCCTTAGTCTTTTCAAAGTTCAACATTAAAATTTACAATTGCATTCATCAAACATGAACAAGACTCAAAGACTTCAACACCTGTGATGTTGTTTACACAATTTTTGACATTTGTTTCTGACATTATTGACAAAATACAGAATTTCATTAAAATTTTAATTTGGTCTGAAAGAAAGGGAATTTGGCTCTCATAGACCTCACTCACTCACTCTCTCTCTCTCTCTCTCGCCCCCCCCTCTCTCTCTATGAATGCTTTCAACCCTTTTCAAATTGGTCTGAAAGAATATTTGGCTCTCATAGACCTGGTGACATTAATAATAAAATAATATAATATAATAATAAAAATATAACCTTATTTTAATATGCTTATGAGCCTTGAAATTAAAATCAATTACCCGACTAATTATTTATTAATGAGTATGTAAGTAAGTACTTCCCTTACTCTGGCTACTGCTTCAGCCATCCCTGCTTAGGCTCCACATATCATATTACTACTTACTCAGCCCATTTGTGATATGTGAATTAGACTTAGAGGTGACAAGCACCCAAAGTGATGTCACTCACTTACCTTAAATTAAACCCCTGTAGGCTAATTACATTAACTTTACCCTTCAGCTGTCCCTGCTCGTTGCTCCGCACATCAAGTTACTACTTACTCAGCCCATTTGTGATATGTGAATTAGACTTAGAGATGACAAGCACCCAAAGTGGTGTCACTCACTTACCTTAAATTAAACCCCTGTAGGCTAATTACATTAACTTTGCCCTTCAGCTGTCCCTGCTCGTTGCTCCGCACATCAAGTTACTCGGCCCATTTGCGATATAGGTGAATTAGACTTAGAGGTGACAAGCACCCAAAGTGGACTTACTCATGTCACCCTGCCCTATTTTACTCATAGGTGGGGGAAGAGATGGATTCAGGCTTTTCCCAAGGGTAAAAGTGCAATTTGAACACAAATTGTCCCAGTTGGAGTTTGAACTCAGCTCGCAGAGTCCATTTTCCAAGCTATTATCTGCTCGGTCACCCCACACCTCCAATGAGTACATTAACTATTTTATTATGCTAATTTTATAGGTGGTACAGGTCTCCCCTGTTATAACGCGGTTGTTGGGGCTCCAAGAAAGCCAACTGTGTTATCACCGAGCCACGATAACCAGTTGCCAATTTAGCTATTCTTTTTAGCTATTTTGGAGCAAAATCTAACCATTTTGGGGCTATATTAATATTCTGGGGTCCACTGTCCACCCGTGTTATATTGCAAACCATGCTATAACAAATCACGTTATAATGGGGCAGGTCTGTATTTCATTTCATAGTGTGCTGTGTTTGAGGCCACAAAATAATAAGGTTGATAAACTAAGAAGGAGTGATATACAAGGGAGAGTAATTATTTTGATATAGAATAGAATTGATTTGATCCTTGTCTCTCTGTAGATATTTGAAGTTAGAAGAATACTTTTATATGCAGACAAGTCAGACAAGAATACCTGGGCACAAATCAATGGCCTTAAGAATCTACAAAGAGTTTGATTGATTGCTTTTCAAAGAAAACAGAAACTGTTATAAAAATAACTTTCTCACCTTTTTCATCAAGAAAAGTTGAAAGCATAGCTTCAAGATAGGAAATGTAATTTACTGTCTCTTGCAGAATAAGGGCCTGAAAAAAGAAAAAGAATACATAACTATTTTGTTACAAGAAGAAAATATATAAATCTATATCAGAGTATAATTTTAAATGTTTGGAGTAGCTTGCAATAATTGTCATGTAAAATAACTTTCTGTCCGTCATACAAAAGTATGATTTCAAAGTATTTTGGTTACTTCTTTTCAGTGTTGCCAATTTAGATATTTTATATCTAAATTTAGATAATTCTAAAGAGTGAAAGTCAAGGGTGATAATTTATAGAAACTATGAAGAAAGATCTTTAAATTTTATTTATTTTTAATTAGATATCTCAAGAACCGCCGATCCAAACAATGTCAACCTCAACACTACAATGCCTTGTGTGCTGACTAATATAACTGGTAAATCTCAACTGGCCAGTTGTTGAGTAATCGTGTTGCATACACACTGATAGAGAGTTCTTCAATTGTAGTTAGATAAAATAAGTTTAAATATCTTTCAGCCATATTAGATAATCTTCATGAAAATCATTTTCATTCAAAACAGTTGTGATGCCCATTTGATAACATTGTCATAATTTAGAGCCATATTTTCTATACATTAGATAAAATATTTTTGTTTCATAAACTACATAATACAATAGATTTCTGAATGTTCAAAAAAAAAATCTGGCCTTATTTAAAACATTTGATTGCATTATTACATAGGTACATCAATAAGTCGGCAGCCTAATGATAAAAAGCATTTAATTTACACAACAAATATTTATTTTTCTAGATAATCTCCTTTTTTGTCAATGTGCTTAATTTGGTGGTGAATATTAATCACATAAATCAAACATTATACAGTGAAAATTTAAGACCAAAATTCAGCTAATATCTATGTGTCAGTCTATGGACTTCTTGATCCACTCTTATAGTTTGTGAAATTATGAAAAAATAAGCTACACAAATTTTCATCTAAATACAGAAATCTCTTCAGAATGTTAAAATCTGATTTACACATTTGAGTGTTAGAAACCATCAACCAAAACTGTCACCAAAATTGTCAACATATGTTTCTTCAGTTTTTGAGTGATTCTGGCTGACTGGCTATCTATCTATGTTTTGCGCATACAGGCTGCAGAAACCTAGCTAGAAGTCTGAAAATGTAAACATTTACTCCTTATTAATGTCTAGAAAAAAGGATATTTTTACTTTTTGAACCCTCCCCCTAGGTTTTTTTAATTTGTATTTTTTAATTTTTTAGTGTGAGCCAGTTTACAATGTAATTTTATGCTAAATTGGTCCCTTAGTTCATTCTTGTTTTTTTTTGAAAATTCAGACTTTTTTTTACTGATCCAACAAATAGCAAGAGAAGTAACTTATTCATTGATCACACCTTTTTCCAATTTTTTAATTGATCACCCCATAATGCCAAAAGATGTTAGTCACGTGACAGTTTCTATTGAGTGATTAACCAGATCTGTTCTATTGTAAAATGGACTAAAAAAAAAGCAAGAAAATCTGGTTAATTTTCATTTATTTTTTGCTAAAATTTGTCATTAAGATTTTTTAGTACTTCTTTCAACAATATAACAAAAAACAAAACAATTTTAAATAATTCCTATTTTCAATATGAGGCTTGGAAAAGAAGGTACCAAAACATCTTTGAGGATTTAAGAATGTTGAGTCTGAAAGTTCTTACCTTTGAAAACTTTCTCTTTGATTTCTTTTTACTGCTGATAGCAGATGTGATAATTTTCAGGGTGGTATAACAATTGGCCACACTGGCTCTCCATTTCGCATCCGACTGTCTGCGTCTCACTCGCATAGAGTTGCTTCGTCGGGCCATTTTCTGATGAAACAAAAAGAAAAAAAACAAAACAAATTTCAATCATACACAAATTTATTCTTTTTTATACATTTCAATCAACAGTTATTTGATCAATCATAGTTCTTCTGAACGCTGGTTCCTATTTGCAGGCTCTGGCAGAGGGGGGCAGGGGCAGTTGGGCCGGTTGGCATGGGCCTATGGTTTTGAGAGGACCTACTCCAGAGTTTATAAATTGTTCTAATTCTTTTATTCTGTTACAAGTAGTAACTTGTAAGTACTATATCATATACACTCCATGTACATGTCATCATCAGCCGTTATAAGTCTACTGCTGGACAAAGGC